>JAOPSE010000021.1:53477588-53598362 GCA_029449295.1 Zea luxurians | reverse complement strand
CCAATAGTATAGGCATCCCTAGCAAATTTTAATTTATCAAAATCAATTTTGCAAGTCTTAAATTGAGCATTAAGACTTGCCACCTCATCATTCAAATTAGTAATAGAAATAAGATGTTCATTACATGTATCAACATCAAAGTCTTTAAATCTATTACAAATACTTACATGCTCTACACATGAACTAGATTTATTAACTTCCTCTAGCTTAGCATTTAATTCATCATTTAAACTCCTTAAACTAGAAACAGATTCATGGCAAGCAGACAACTCAGAGGATAGCATTTCATTTCTTTTAATTTCTGGAGCAAGAGATTTTTGAAAACTAATAAATTTGTCATGCTCTTCATACAAAATATCTTGCTTCTCTAGCAATCTATCCTTTTCATTTAGAGCATCAATTAATTCATTTATTTTCTCTACTTTGGCTTTATCTAAACCTTTAAATAAACTAGAGTAATCTACTTCATCATCGGAGGATTCCTCATCACTAGAAGAAGAGTACTTAGGGGAATCTCGAATACGTACCTTCTTCTCCTTAGCCATGAGGAAGAGCGAAGACTTGTCGAAAGCCGAGGCAGCCAATCCTTCATCGTCGGAGTCAGATGAGGAGCAGTCAGAATCCCACTCCTTTCCAAGATGTGCCTCGCCCTTCGTCTTCTTGTAGTTTTTCTTCTTCTCCTTCTTCCCGTGCTTTTCTTGTTCCTGGTCATTATCGTTATCGGGGCATTGTGCTATGAAATGACCAGTCTTACCGCATTGAAGTAGGAGCGCTTTCCCCTTGTTTTGTTCTTGGAGGGGTACTCTTTGTGTCCTTGAGTGTGGTCTTGAAACGTTTGATGATGAGGGCCATCTCATCTTCATTTAGCCTGGCAGCCTCAACGTGTGCCACCTTGCTTGGTAGTGCCTCCCTGCTGCTTGTTGCTTTGAGCGCAACGGGTGTGGCTCATCATCCACGTATCGTGCCTCCTTCACCATCATGCGCCGCTCACAAACTTTCCAAGGATCTCCTCGGGCGTCATCTTTGTGTACCTGGGGTTTTCACGAATAAGATTGACAAGATGGTGGTCAATTACAGTAAATGACCTGAACATGAGTCGGACGATGTCATGATCCGTCCATCTTGTGCTTCCATAGCTTCGAATCTTGTTGACCAGGGCCTTGAGCCTGTTGTAGGTTTGTGTTGGCTCATCCCCTGATCATCGCAAATCTCCCCAACTCGCCTTCCACCAACTCCATTTTGGTAATCATGGTGGCGTTGTTTCCCTCATGAGATATCTTGAGGGTGTCCCAGATTTGCTTGGCGTTGTCCAAGCCGCTCACCTTGTTATATTCATCCCTGCATAGAGATGCTAGCAAAACAGTAGTAGCTTGGGCATTTTTATGATTTGCTCATTGATAATCATGGATTATCCGTACTATCGAACTGCATCCCATTTTCCACAATTTCCCAAATGCTAGGATGGAGAGAAAATAGATGACTACGCATTTTATGACTCCAAATGAGTAATCCTCTCCATCAAAGTGTGGAGGTTTTCCAAGAGGAATAGAAAGTAAATGTGCATTCGAATTATACGGAATACGGGAATAATCAAAAGAATAATTTTGATTAACCGTTTTCTTTTTCGGCGAAGAGTCATCGTCATCTCTTGGTGAAGAAGATCATGCATCACTGTCGTAGTAGATGATCTTCTTGACGCGTCTCTTCTTCTTCCCGTCCCTCTTCTTGTGACTCGAGCCTGAGTCAGTGGGGCTTGTCGTCTCTTGGCTCGTTGAAGAGGGACTCCTTCTCCTTATCGTTGACCACCATCCCCTTTCCCTTAGGATCCATCTCTTCGGGCGGTTAGTCCCTTAGATGAAGAGTACGGCTCCGATACCAATTGAGAGCACCTTGAGGGGGGTGAATAGGTGATCCTGTAAAATCAAACACTAATTGTCGGCGTTTCGACCCCGGGGGGTCCCTGGACCGACGAGTAAATTGTCGCTGCGTCCCAGCCAGATGGGTCGGCGCGAGACGGAACACAAGGGGAAAAGCAATAAGGGGAACCATGGCTCGTGTTGTCCTGCACCCAGGGTGGATGCGCTTGCAGTAGGGGGTTACAAGTGTTCGTGAGGGAGAGAGAGAGCCTGCTCGTCAGCCTGTCCTCCCACGCGGCCTTTTCGTACGAGGGCCCTGGACCTTCCTTTTATAGACGTAAGGAGAGGGCCCAGGTGTATAATGGGGGGGTGTAGCAGTGTGCTAACGTGTCCGGCAGAGAGGAGCCAGAGTCCTATGTACATGCCGACGTGGCTGTCGGAGATGTGTTGGTGCCCTGTTCATGTGATGTCGTGGCCATCGGAGGAGCGCTTAAACCTTGTAGAAGCACAGCTGTCGGGCTGTCAGGACCTTACTGACGTCTCCTTGCTTTCGTAGGGGGCTGAGAACCGTCGTCATCATGGAGCACGCGGGGTGTCATCATTACTTGTTTTACCGGGGCGAGCCAGATGGGACGCCGGTCTTGTTCCCCGTAGCCTGAGCTAGCTAGTGGTAGGGTAATGATGTACCCCTCTGTGACGTGGTCGCCCGAGCCCAAGGTCGGGCGAGGCGGAGGCTTCTCCGAGGTCGAGGCTGAGTCCGAGCCCTCGGGTCGGGCGAGGCGGAAACGGCTTCCGGGGTCGAGGTTGAGTCCGAGCCCTGGGGTCGGGCAGGCGGAGCTTCCTATGGCGCCCGAGGCTGGACTTGGTTGCTGTCAGCCTCACCCTGGTGGGTGGCACAGCAGTCAGAGCAGTGCAGGCGGCGCTGTTTTCCTGTCAGGTCAGTCAGTGGAGGGGCGAAGTGACTGCGGTCACTTCGGCCTTGTCGATTGAGGAGCGCGCGTCAGGATTTTCCTGTCAGGTCAGTATGGAGGGGCGAAGTGACTGCAGTCACTTCGGCCTTGTCGACTGAGGAGCGCGCGTCAGGATAAGGTGTCAAGCGATCCTTGCATTGAATGCTCCTGTGATGCGGTCGGTTGGCGTGGCGATCTGGCCAAGGTTGCTTCACTGCGAAGCCTGCCCGAGCTGGGCCTCAGGCGAGTCGAAGGTGCGCCCGTTACTTGAGGGTGCCCTCGGGCGAGGCGTGAATCTACCTTGGTCTACTGTTCCTGCCCGAGGCTGGGCTCGGGCGAGGCGAGATCGTGTCCCTTGAGTGGACGGAGCCTAGACCTGAATTGCGCCCATCAGGCCTTTGCAGCTTTGTGCTGATGGTGGTTACCAGCCGAGTTTAGGAGTCTTGGGGGTACCCCTAATTATGGTCCCCGACAGTAGCCCCTGAGCCTCAAAGGGAGTGTTGGTACTCGCTTGGAGGCTTTGTCGCACTTTTTGCAAGGGGACCGGCCTTTCTCGGTCACACTTCGTTCCGGTGGGTGCGCGCGAGCGCACCCGCCGGGTGTAGCCCCCGAGGCCTCGGAGGAGTGGTTTGACTCCTCCGAGGTCTTAGTGCCTTTCGTGATGCCTCGGCCAATCTGGTTGTTCCCTCATGCGATCTGATCATAGTCCGGGTGCATGGTCAGGTTCCGAGTTCTCGGGCTGGTATGTTGACGCTGTCAACGGTTTGGCCGGAGCCGGGTTCGCGAGAGCAGCCCCCGAGCCTCTGCGCAGGGCGAGAGGACGGTCAGGGACTGACTCGGCTTTTTTCATACGCCCCTTCATCGCCTTTCCGCAAGGAGGAGGGGGGAAAGCGCCATGTTGCCCTCGGAGGGCACCGAACATGGTGTCTCCAGTGAGTTGCTAACGGTGATCCGAGTGGACGCCCGTGCCCCGTTCGATAAGGGTCGGCTAGTGGCCCAGAGGCGCGCTCCAAAAGTACCTGCAGGTGATTTGCCGGACCCGGTCCCGTTTGATAGGGTCCGAGGGCTTGATGCCTCCCTCTGATGGGATTCCGTTATAGAATCGCTCCTGCTGGTCTCGGAAATGTCCTAGGGTACCTCGGGAGCGTAGCCAAGCCTCGGCCATGTATCGGACGTACCCAGAGTCATCCCTCGCTCTGCATGTTCTGAGGCGGCTGTCGAACCCTTCGGTGGGCCAGCCTACGAACCCCTGATCAGTAGTGGGGCGGGGCCCGAGTGGCCTGAGGCGGCTGTTGAACCCTTTGAGGGGCCAGCCTTTGAACCTCTGATCAGTAATGGGCACAGAGCCTGAGTGGCCTGAGGTGGCTGTTGAACCCTTCCGAGGGGCCAGCCTTCGAACCTCTGACTAGTAGTGGGCGTGGAGCCCGAATGCTCTGAGGCGGCTGTCGAAACCCTTCCGAGGGGCTACCTTCGAACCTCTGATCAGTAGGAGGGCTCAGGGCCCGCTTCCTTCGCGGAGAAGGATCCCTTTCGGAGTGTCCCCTTTCCCGGTCCCTGTAGCAAGAGAGAGAAAGGGGAAGAGGAAAAGGATACGAAATTGAACGACGTGGCGCACCTTTTTTTGACGCGGTCATTATGGCGGAGGTGAAGCGTCGCCCGCTTCACCTGCCAAAGGTATCGCCTGCCCTGCCGTGGAGTTAATGCGATGGGACGAGTGGTTCGCGGGGCAGCCGTTGTGCATGCGCGAGCCGTTCGAGGAATGGGCGTTTCGCCTTTGAGTTTTGAATTTTGCGACGGGTTCGGGCGAAGTGTTGAACGGGTCTTACCCGAGCCTTATATATTCGGAAGAGGGAACGGTGGTGGTTTTTTACTCTGCTGCTCGCCTCCTGCTTTGGTTTCCGCAACCTGAGGGAAATAGCCAGAGAAAGAAAACCGCGCACCTTGTCCGCTCGCCGCCACCCCCTCGCTTGGTGATGGCCGACCGGGTAACCGTCGTTCCGCCGCGTGACCCGTGGCCCATCTCCACTGTCACGGCGGACGACCTGGAGGCCCTTGTTGCCGACGGCTTGCTTCGTCCCCTCTCCGGTGACCCGCAGCCGGAGTGGATGGTCCCTCCGAGCGGAGCCGCCCCGTCCCCGCCGCCGGGTATGTGCTGAGTTTCGTCTCTTTCCACGAGCGGGGGTTCGGAGTGCCGGCAAGCCGTTTTATGCGGGCAATTCTGCACTTCTACGGGGTGGAGCTGCACAATCTCAACCACAACTCTATCGCGCAAGCAGCCATCTTCACAGCGGTTTGCGAAGGATTTTTGGGGATTGACCCCCACTGGGATCTGTGGACCCATCTCTTCTCCGTGGAGCCTTTTGCCTTGACGACGGGGGAAAAGAGAGTCTGCATGGCGGTGCGGGCCGGTGGCTGCATCCTCCAGTGGAGGCAGGCGCGTGCGCAACAGTACATCCCCGCCATCCTTGTGTCTTCGAACAAGGGGTGGCAGCGCCGGTGGTTTTACCTCCGGAACGACGATGGAGGCTCCCATCGTTTTCTCAACGAGTGGTGACCTCCGCCGGCAGTAACTGGCGCTATGGGGCCCCGCACGAGAGATAGAAGAATCTCCAGCCCCTTCTGGAGGCTTTGCAGGAGCTGCGAGACAGAGGGCTCACCGCCGCGGGGGTGGTTGCCGCCATCCATCTCCGGAGGGTGCTCCCCTTGACGGAGCGGCGCTGCTGCTTTCGGAGATGGCGCCGGGGGTCGACTTGGAGGGTCCACAGTTGTCCTCGGTCCCCCTCCCCACCGATGACCTCCACAGGCGGGTAGCCGGCACGGTAGGGAGGCTGGATGCCGGTGCCCATACCCAGCCCTCGATGCGCCCCTAGCGCAGGTGCATGTGTCTGGTGAGTGTCCGCTCCTTCTTCCTCTTGTGTCAGATTGCCCTTGGTTCTCACAGTCGAGACTTCCGTCCGTCTCCAGGAGTTGGGGTTCCACAAGCCTTCTCTGCCACCGGTCCCGGAGGACGCGATGGACCGAGCCGCGCGAAGGGTCGCTGCAGAGAAGAAGAAGGAGGAGAAGGACGTGAAAAAGGCTCAGGCCCGCGAGCGGATGCGGGCTCGGGACGCCTTGGAGAGGCGTCATCGGAAGCAGGAGAGGGACGGGCTCCCGAGGGAGCCGTCGCCGGAGACGCCTAACGACGATGACGACGACGATGATGACGAAGACGACGACATGGCGGCCCGCCTTGGCCTTAGCCCAGATCTGTGGTTGGGCCAGGGGTCATCGAGCCAGCCCCCGAGTGGGCTGGCGCCGTCGGTATCCGGGGCCGGGACATCAGGGTCCCAGTCTAAAGAACAGGGGCAGGCCGAGGGGTACTTGACCCCTTGGCTGAGGTAGTTGAGGTAACCCCGGGGAGTCAGGCTGACCCGCCTGTGCCCCAAGAGCTGTTGCCTGTGCCGGCCGCCTAGGAGGTTGGTCCTCAGGTCGTCGTGACTGCGCCTGGGCAAACCGTCCCTTCGGCGCCCCGGGTGCCCGAGGCGGGGATGGTGCCAAAGCCGGCAGCGGGGCAGACCTTGGCGGCGCCGGCGGGGGACGAGGCCCAATAAGGGCCTCCCGCAAGCACGATTGGCCATGGTCCGGAGTGGGTAAGTATCTGAGGATACCTCCATCCCGGCTCTTTCTTCGTGTGTCCTGATCCTGCCTTTCCCTTTCCTCCCAGCAAACGGAGGCATGGCTCGACCGGTCTAGCTCCCCGGAAGGTCCTCAAGACGGTGTCGGCCTCTGCAGTCAGTGCCGCATCGGGCCTCGCCGGTCGACTGGCCTCCCCACAAGATGCCCCAAAGCGGGGGGCTCAGGCGGCACGGGTTGTCGTGGGGCAAGCCCCTCAGGTTGACCCCTCTGCTGAGGCGGCCGTCATGCTGGAGGAGACTGCTGGCGCGGCCGCGGCCTTCACACCATCTGATGTGTTGCCGTTCTGCCCATGGAGCCTATTGGGGCGAAGGCGAAGACGCCACCCTTCGCTCGAGGCCTTCGCCGTAGTCGTCGGTCCAACGGAGACAAAACAGGCAGGGGACACCCTTCGCCCCATACGACATCGAACGAAGACCTGTGACGAGGTCATCCCACCGTGCGGCCTTGTCCAGCATGGGGGCCCACGTGTGATCCGGCCCATTGTAACGGGCCCTGCGTGGCCGCTGCGTGTTACGGGCCTAATTTGTAAAGGCATCCCTGTAATTACAGTCTGTAACCCGCTTTGTGGGAATATTCTGGGGATAACCTAGGTGTCTAAGGGCACATGCGTCCTTAACACAAGACGCTGGGCACTCAGGTACCTATAAATACCCCCGCACAGTGCCCTTGAGAGGCTAGATGAACAGAGCTTTTGCCATCACGTGCTAAAACCCTGTTTGCGCTTTTACACCCCCACCCGTTGGATCAACTTGTGCCAGTAAGCAAGTTCCAACATTTGGCGCCCACCGTTCGTGCTACGAAAAACCCGCGATGGCACCCAAGAAAGCTAGCTCGAAGGCTGACGAGGCTGCGAAGGCAGCACTGCTGGCCGCAAAAAAGGGCAAGGCCTCGCACTCACCCACTCCACCCACTAAGAGGCTGCTGAAGACGATGTTCCCCGCACCTGCGAAGATGACGCTCTCCGCACCTGCGGCCTTGAAGGACAACAGCAACCTCCCTAAGCTTCGCCCCACCGGAGGGCGCGGACCTCACCGAGGACGGTGAAGTCCTCGGCGTTTCAGCGGAAGAACAGCTACAGCTGCGCGCCCTGTTGCCTCAAGAACCGCATCTCCAGAGGCAAAAAGGGATACTGAGGCCAAGCGCCAGCGCGTGTCTTGCACTAGCCAAGGTGCGGCAAATGATACGCGACAAAGAGCAGAAGGCCCAGGACCTTCGAGCGGGAGATCGCGCTCATGCAGCGCGAAGGCCACCCCGGCCTGCAGCACGGGCCACCCCTGCAACAGCGCGCACAAGTGGAAGACATACGCGAAGGCCACCTCGGCCTGCAGCACGGGCCACCCCTGCAACAGCGCGCGCAAGTGGAAGACCCGCACTTCCCCCAGCGCGACTACGCCTTCCCTCACGCCGCGCCATTTCAAGGGGTCAACTACCTCGACGAGCGAAGTCCCCCTGGCGCCACATCTGCAAGTGACACCCTGGCCTGCAACTTCCGGGCAGGGACCTATCCCAAGTACAACGGCAGCATGGACCCAGCATAGTACATCATGAGTTATCAGGTCGCCGTTGCATCTTACGGAGGGGACGACGCCACAATGGCCAAGTCTTTCATCATCGCCCTCGAAGGCCCAGCTCTCACCTGGTTCACCAGGTTGCCCCCGCTGTCCATTGACTCCTAGAGAAGCCTAAGGGACAAATTCCTGCTCAACTTCCAGGGGTACCGCCCAGACACCGACGCCTTGGCCGAACTCTCACTCTGCAAGCAGCTAGAAAAGGAGACTCCGCGGGAGTATTACTGCAAATTTCTAACACTCAAATCACAGCTGCCCTCAGTCGATGACCAGATCGCCATCCACTATGCCATCAGTGGTCTTCGCGCCGGCGTCCTCTATAGCCACTGCATCAGGGACCCGCCCAAGAACCTCCAGGAATTATATCAGCTATTTGAAAAATATGCCAAATCCGAAGAGCTCCACCAGCGCAAGGTTGAGTCTCAGAGGAAACCCAAAGATGCTCCACAGTCCAGCCGCACGTGGACAAGGACTCCGCAGCCAGACTCCGGTCGATGACGGCCGTAATCAGCAGCAGGTGCACAACATTGCCAACCAGCACCCCGCTGGTGATGCCCCTCGCCGCCAGGAATATCCCCCCCTGGGCCGCGGAAGTGGAACTCGCGGTAGGGGCCGGGGAACGCGCGCAGCCGCCGCGCCGATTCTACTGTCTCTTCCACGGCGAAGACTGCGCCCACCAAACCAAAGACTGCCCAGAGACGAAGGCCACCAGAGACAGGATGGCACGGGCGCAACCGGCCGACAACCCAAGAGTCGTCGCGCACACTTATCAGCAACACCCCCCACCATACATCCACGCCCCTGCCCCGCATCCACCGCACCACGCTTACTAACACCATCAGGAAGTACAAATCGTACCTCCCCCACCCCCGCCTCCACACCAGCAACAACAAAACATCCCCCACCCCCACGCCCCCAAGCAAGAAGACTTCGTCGATCAGCCGTATCGCGGAGTCATTCATATGATCACTGGGGGGTCCAGTGTCGACTTCGACACCAAGCGACAGAAGCGGGACCACTACCGCAGCATCAACCACGTAGCCATCACCGGTCTAGTCGTGCAGACGAAGTGGTCCCATGTACCGCTAACTTTCGACACCCGAGACGTCGACCTGCACAGCGCCCCCCATGTCGACGCCATGGTCATCAACTGCAGCGTGGCAGGCTGGGACCTGCACAAAGTCCTCGTTGATAATGGCAGTCAGGCGGACATCATTTTCCTCCATGCCTTCGACCGCATGGGCATAAGCCACAGCTTGCTCAAGCCTTCGGACAATCCGTTGTACGGCTTCGGCGGCAAGGGCACTTTTCCTATCGGCAAAATAGACTTGCCTCTCTCCTTCGGTGTAGCGCCCAATGCCCAAAGTGAGCAAATAACCTTTGACATCGTCGACATGGTGTACCCGTACAACGCCATCATGGGCCGGGGCTCCATCAACAAGTTTGAGGCAGCCATTCACGGATTGTACCTGTGCATGAAGATACCAGGTCCGCTAGGCGCCATCTCGGTCTACGGCAATCAGCAGACTGCGCGCAATATAGAGCGGGACTTCGTCCCCGGGCAAAGAAATGTCCACTGCCTCACGGCCCAGCGCGAGGTCCCAGCGCCCGCCAGCCCTACTGAAAAACAACACAAGGCGTAGCTGCAAAGCAACGACGGGACCAAGACTGTTCCCCTCGACTAGGCCACGCCCAAGCAAACAGTCACGATCAGCAAAGACCTCACTTCGCATGATGAGGAAAAACTCTTGTGCTGCTTGTCCAAGAACAAGGACGTCTTCGCTTGGTCAGCCCTCGACCTGGTCGGGGTCAGCCGATCCATAATTGAACATAGCTTGGGAATCGACCCCTCGGTGAGACCAAAAAAACAACGGCTTTGCAAAATGTCCGATGAGAAGACAGAGGCCGCCAAGGCAGAGGTACACCGCCTCCTGGAAGCCAAATTTATCGAGCTAGTGGCTTACCCCACGTGGCTCTCCAACGTGGTAATGGTGCAGAAAAAAGCGGCAAGTGGCGAATGTGCATAGACTTCACCAGCCTCAACAAGGCCTGCCCAAAGGACAACTTCCCATTGCCCCGGATCGACAAAATAGTCGATAGCACGGCCGGGTGCGAGGTCATGTCACTCCTCGACTGCTTCTCCGGTTATCATCAAATATACATGAAGGAGGAGGACAAGGCTAGCACCGGCTTCATAACACCCTTCGGCACATATTGCTTTATCAGAATGCCAGAGGGACTCAAGAACGCCGGGTCCACCTTCTCCCGGCTCACTAAAACAGTGCTCGAAGGGCAAGTCGGCAGAAATGTATTCACATACGTGGATGACATCGTCGTCGCCAGCAGGAATAAAGAGGACCATCTCGCAGACCTCGCTGAGACATTCGCGAACATGCGAGACGCACGACTTCGCCTGAACCCCGATAAGTGCGTCTTCGGTGTTCGCCAGGGGAAAATATTGGGTTATCTGGTATCACACCGCGGCATCAAGGCCAACCCAACCAAAATCCAGGCCATTATCAACATGACGCCCCCGCAGTCAGCCAGAGAGGTCCAGCGTCTGACGGGCAGATTGGCCGCCCTCAACAGGTTCATTTCCAAATCTGCTGAGCGAAGTCTTCCCTTCCTCAAAACACTCCGCGGCGCAAAAGACTTCGCTTGGGGACCAAAGCAGGCGGCGGCCTTCGCCTCACTAAAATAGTACCTGATGGAGTTGGCCGTTCTTACGAGCCCCGACTCTTCGCTACCACTGTTGCTTTACGTTGCGGCTTCGCCGCACGCGGTCAGTGCGGCACTGGTTCAGGAGCAGACAGTAGAGGGCGTGATCAGGCAGTGCCCAGTATATTATGTCTCCGAAGTGCTCACACCGTCAAAATGTAACATGACGGAGCTTGAAAAGATTGCATATGCAGTTGTTATGTCTTCGCGCAAATTGCGCCACTACTTTAAAGCATTCAAGGTCCGCGTCACCTCAGATAGGGGACTCGGCGAATTATTCAGAAACCCGGAGGCATCGGTACGGATCGCCAAATGGGCGGCCAAACTCTCCGGCTACCACATCACTTTCGAGCCCAGGACAGCGATCAAGTCACAAGTTCTAGCTGACTTCGTCGTCGACTGGACCGGGCCAATAACACAGCTGGATCCGTCCGCAGAGAAGGTTTGGACAATCCACTGCGACGGTGCTTGGTGCCATGCGGGGGCAGGCGCTGCTGCAGTCATCACCTCACCCGCCGGGGTCAGGCACACATACGCGGCACGCTTAAGCTTCGCTCTGGAATCTGACAGATGCACAAACAACATAGCAGAATACGAAGCTGTCATCCTCGGCCTCCGCAAATTAAGAGCCCTCGGCGTCACCACCTGTATAGTCCGAACAGACTCCAAGGTAGTCGCCGGCCAAGTTGAGAAAGACTATGCAGCAAAGGACCCCGCACTTATGCAGTACCTCGCGGCCATCCGAAGTCTCGAGAAACAATTCAAGGGATTCACATTGCAGCATGTGGACCGGGCCATGAATGAAGAAGCTGACGCATTGGCCAAGGCAGCCGCCAGGGGTGAAGCCCTACCCTCCGACGTGTTCTATCACGTCATCGGCACGCCAGCCGTCCGCAGCCCTGAAGGGCTCCAAATAACCAACGACAGCGAGGGCCACCGCATGATCAACCTTATCATCACCGAAGACTGGCGGGCGCCAATAACCCTGTACCTGCAGGGGTACTATCACCCAGTCGACAGCAACGAGGCCAAGCACCTCCACCACCGAAGCCGGGACTTCGCATTGATCGAGGGCCAACTTTACAAAAAGGGGGTCATTCAGCCGATGCTTAAGTGCGTCATAGAGACCGAAGGCGTTCAAATCCTGCGCGAAGTCCACAGGGGGACCTGTGGCTCCCACGCAGGCCCTAGGGCCCTAGCGGCAAAGGTGATACGCCAAGGTTTCTACTGGCCCACCATTATTTGCGCCGCAAATCGGGTTGTCAGATCCTGCGAGGCCTGTCAGAAATTTTCCCCACGCTCGGGACGCCCCTCGCAGTTCACGAAGCTGATCGCCCACACGTGGCCCCTTCAGCGTTGGGGCCTAGACATTGTCGGGCCCCTGCCCACGGCTCAGGGGAACCTCAAGTTCACCTTTGTAGCCGTTGAATACTTCACCAAGTGGATTGAGGCGAGGGCAGTATCCACCATCACATCAAAGACGGCCCAGAAATTCTTCTGGCAAAATATTGTTTGCCGCTTCGGAGTACCATCCGAACTCACGGTCGACAACGGCAAGCAGTTCGACAACCAAGATTTCAAAGACTTCTGCTTCTCCATCGGCACCAAGCTTGCCTTCGCCTCCATGTACCACCCCCAGTCCAACGGAGTCGTGGAGCGCGCCAACGGCAAAATTTTCACAGCTGTCAAGAAAATGCTCCTCGACGACAAAAAAAGGCAAGTGGCCCGACCTGTTACCTGAAGTGGTCTGGGCACTGAATACAACTAAGTGCATGGCGACTGGGTTTACCCCCTTCCGCCTATTATACGGATCGGAGGCCATTACTCCGCAAGAAATAAAGCATGGGTCGCCTCGGACAGCCACGTCGGCCGTCCAAGATGTAGACAAGCCAACTTCGAAGGACCTCATCGACAGAGACCGCGTCTTCGCCCTACAGGCTCTGGACAAATACCAAGCCCAGACAAAAGCTTGGCGCGACCAGGCAGTCATCCCAAGGGAGTTCAGCGAAGGGGACCTCATACTCGTTCGGACAGCTCAAACGGAGTCCAAAGGCAAGCTCGAGCCCATGTGGGAAGGCCCTTACATTATCAAGTCGAAGGCCTCCCCCAGCGCATACAGGCTCGCAACGCCAAAACGGCGAAGACTTAGAGCATTCCTGGAACATTGATAACTGTTGGGGACTTGTTCTCAAATGCTTCGGATTAAGAACAAGGCAACATAGAAGGTGTTAAATGATAAAGTCCTTCGTCCTCTGAAACATTATTTCCCTTCGGGATATAATGAATTTCGGACGAAGGTCCTGGCAAGCATACCTTCGTAAACACAAGAGATAATGATGAAGAATTCATACGGAATATGAAATTTAACATAAACATTATTATTAGATCATTTCTATTTTATTGATATAGAAAAATAGAAATGATTGCAGATTACAAATGTACCTTCGGCTTGAAGGACAGCAAAAGTACAAGCGTGACGCCAAAAGCAAATGTCCAGTTCACGTGAACAGTACGGGGGTACTGTTCACCTATTTATAGGCACGGGACACAGCCCATACAAAATTATATTCATGCCCTTTACACTTGGTAGTAATTCTATAGTAATCCACCGAGGTCCGAATAGCCTTTTCATCTTTAAGTCGGTTTCTTTTTCCGCTATCACACCGAAGCTTTCCCGCTCACATCTTCGGCGTTGTATCAACCTTCGTATTACTTGGACTTCTCCTACTGTGATATCGACTCGAGTCCGAAGATACCTGTTCACACATTATACTCCAGAAACACTGTTAAATCCTGTTTTGAGGACCTTCGGATGCCGAAGGCCCCCAACAGTAGCCCCTCGCAATATTAATTTGTTAAAATAATAAATTTAGATTGCGACATGGACGAAGGCTTTAAGCCGAAGGTCCGAAAAACACCTTCCCTTTGCTAGAATAGCAACATTCACTGACAAGCGGGGTATTTCAATTTTCAACGCACTGGGCGTATAAATAAGATCATACTGCAAACTCATTTGGTACGCTCTCTTGCCATCTGCTCCCGCTCACTCAATTTTTAGCTCTTGCGCACCAAGATTTGCTTAGCTTTTTAAGTTTTTAAGCTTCGGCGTTGAAAACAGGTTTTTTAGTGGTTCCGAAGATGTCTGAAGATAAGAAGGCTGCTCCCGAGATGAAGCTGAGTCTTTCTGAAGAGAAGAACCTGGGGTTTCTTATAGCAATGTCGAAGACCAACACAGAAAAAATCACCAAAGAGATTTTAGAAGGTTTGTCTGAAGATACTGATGACAGCGACAGTTATGACATGGATAGTGGTGGTGAAGACTCCGAAGATCGCCCCTGGCGACCAAGCCATTCAGTTTTTGGCAAATCAGGTATCAAAGAAAATCATCTTGTCAACATGAGGGGAAGATACTTCCAGGATTTATCCATTGTGAGGGTTGACGAAGGAGAGAAAACTTGCCCGACCCCTGAGGAAAATGAAGTCGTAGTGTTCCGAAGCTTTTTGAAAGCTGGACTACGATTTCCCCTGAGCAGCTTTGTCGTAGAAGTGCTGAAAATGTTTGAAATCTATCTTCATCAACTTACCCCCGAAGCAATTATAAGGCTGAATATCTTCGTGTGGGCCGTGAGAAGCCAAGGTCTGGAACCTGATGCGAAAAGTTTCTGCAACATACACGAGTTATCATACGAGACAAAACCCTGGGGTAAGGAACAGTATCACAATAATTTTGGCTACTACAGTTTCGTTTCTCGGTCTGGGTCAAGCTGTCCTGTGCCAACATTTCGGAAGAGATGGCCCGGCGACTGGATGACAGAATGGTTCTATGTGAAAAATGACCTGAAAGCACGGGAAGATATTAAAGGTATAATTATGCGCCCTATTTGGCAAAGCTTCGGCCTGCGAAAGCCGAAGGTTGAGATGAATGAAGCTGCCGAAGAATGCCAGAGAGCCTTCGGAGTTATTTGTTCTTTTATTGGAACGAGAGATTTGGTCCAAGAGCATATTGCCTTCAGAGTATGGCCGCTCGCGGAAAAAATGGGAAATGCCGCAAGAGACCATAAAAGAGGCTGACGAAGGTGGACTTATCAGATTGAAGTATACTTTCAAATTCGAAGATAAATTCGTTGAGCCAGATGATGACTGGCTGAAAAGCATTGAAAATTTAAGTGATGAACTATTTGGGGCTTACTCGAAGGTCAAAGATACTGCATTGTCAGCAGCCTTCGGAGGCCAAAAAAAGAAAAGACTGAACCGAGTGTTTGACGCAATCGGGTTCGTCTACCCTGACTATCGTTATCCCATTCGAGGGCAGAAAAGAAAAGGCGCGACCTCTGCGAAAGAAGAAGCTACAGCTGCTCCTAGTGAGCCAGCACCGAAAAGAAAAAGGATAAAGGTCCTCACACATCGGCCACGCTATATTGAACCAGCCTCGGTGCCAGAATTCACCGGAGAGACTTCTTCGGCCACCGAGGCTGAAGAGCCAACCTTGCTGCCAGTAATCGCAGAAATAGCCGAAGCGCCAACAAGAACAGAATTGGAAGAACCAAAGATTTTGTTATCAGAAACCAAAGAGATGGCCGAAGCGCCATCAACAGAAAAAATGGAAGAAACAAAAGGATCAGCTGAGGGATCAAAAATATTAGAAGTTTTAAGTCCTTCAGCAAATGTTAACACAACAAAAATCCAAAAGGGGCCCGCAGTGACTCCGAAAAGAAAAAGAATGGTCAATGTGCTAGATGTTCTAGAAACAATTAAGTCCTCAAGCACAACTCCGAGGAAGACTGTTGAAACCTCCGAAGCGAAAACTGAGATTTTTGATACTAAAGCTCCAGAGCAAGAAACTGAAGCTGAAGCTGGGCCTTCGGAGCCCACGAAGGTAAAATCCCTGGAAACCGAGGAAGAAAAAGTGACAGAGCCAATTCTTGTTGAAGAAATCAGTGCTGCTGCCCCCGAAGCATCCCCCAAAGTCCCTGATTATATTGTTCGACATGCTTCGGGGAAAAATTGTCTGAAAAAGAAAAGCAAGAGGCCCAGTTTTACGCCCAAAAACTAAAATATCCAAAGGGGGCGTTGATATTCAACGGCAGCGGAGAAGAAGACTTCTTGTACTGTCTCCCTGACAGCAAGGAGATTTCTGTCTGCCGGGAGATGAGCAAGAGCTTCGGATTCCCAACACTAGAAGACGGACTCTCGGTGCTGTCGAAAGACGAGTTGGCCGACAGCTTGGCGTATAATAGTTTAAAGGTACAAAATTTGAGACCTTCGCATTGTTTCTTGAAAACAAAAAATTTTCATTTGCTTAGATTTATTAACACACACACATTCTTCTTTGCAGGGCCTTATACTTAGCAATGCCCTCAGGGCCCAAAAAGATGCCGAAGATGAAGGATGTGTGATGGCCCTGAGCAATCTTCGTTCCGAAGTAATTGAACTACGGAAGGAAGGTCTCGAAAAAGACAAAATATTGCATTCATTGATAAGCAGAATAAAAGAAGACGAAGCTACTTTTAAAGGTCAAGCTGAAGCTCAGAAACGTGAAATTGATGATCTTCGAAAACAACTAGCCAGAGCTAGAGAAGAACGCATACTTGAAGAAACAAAGCGAGAACTTAGCGACCAATGGGCAAATCATTTAGAAGGAACTGTTGAAGAGCTTCGTGCGTCCAAGAAGAGATGCTATAACAAATCTATTGAATGTGTTAAGAAAATGAAAACTAGCTTCGCCAGCGTTGGCGCATTTTCGAGTGAGGAAAACTTTACGAGAGGCAACCCCGAAGGCCCCATTGAATGAATTAGCCACGAAGCTGAGGCCTTCGAAGAAATTTTAAATAGCCGTGGGGATATATGTGCTTTTTCGGGTGCCAGGGGAATTGCCACCATTTTGGAGAAAAAGGGTTGTGAGCATGTAAAGATTTTAGCGCAATCCGAAGCTACCTTGCCCTTCGAAGATACAAAGGATCCTTCAGCCGAAGCTAGCATGGTTGGAGGAAAATTTTTTACCGATGTCTGGAACAATGGTGGCCGAGAAATGGCCCGAGAAATTATCCAAAAAAGCGAAAAGGGGATCCACGATGCTAGAAAAGTAGCAGAGGCTGCTGAGAAGAGCGTGGAGCCCGAAGGGCAAATAGGTATTAACTAGTGGTTTTTATTGTGTTGTAATTTTTAATTTTAAACTTCGTTCGCAATTTGTAATAGCAATGTAGCTGTAACCTGTCCTCCCTCAGATCCTACTAAAGCGTCTCCGGGTCCTCCCCCGAAAGATGACGATGAAATTAAAAAGATGGCCGAAGTTATCATGGATCAAGTTGTCAATCAACTCCTGAACGAAGCTGCAGAAGTAGTACTTAGGGAAGACTAGGTGCTACTGTGAAAACATTTGAAATGTAATATGTGTGGTATCTTGTAACCCTGAATGTAATATATTTGCTTTTTATGGTTCAATTCTTTACGATGCATGAAACTTTACATACATACCGTTTTTGAGCCTTCGGCGAAAAAACACCTTCCCTTCTTTTCATGCTTCGTGAAGAAAAAAACTTTTATGCATCACAACACTGTCCATAGTGCTCTGATGAAGAATATCCAAGCTTCGTGAAAACATTCTCCGAAGCTATACTCCGAAGATCAATATTGTATCTCCTTGTGACTTAGCACGATTTTCACTTTTTCAAAGCATTCTTCCGAAGATCAATATTGTGTCCCCTTCTTGTGCCATATGCAACATGATGTATGATGCTTATGCTATGCGAAATGATGTGATGATGTTATGTTATGCAGAATGATATTTGTCCCGAAGATACACACACATCCCCGCAATAAAACACAATCTTTTTATATCAGCGCTGACTTTTCGCTGTAAGCCTCCCTTAGGAGCTTCTTCGCCTTTTACTTCAGCGGTATCAGCGTTTATTTTTCGCTGTAAGCTCTGCATTCCCTTAGGAACGACTTTGGAGCTTCTTCGCCTTTTACTTTCGGCGGTATCAGCGTTCACTTTTCGCTGTAAGCTCTGCATTCCCTTAGGAACGACTTTGGAGCTTCTTCGCCTTTTACTTTCGGCGGTATCAGTGTTGACTTTTCGCTGTAAGCTCTGCATTCCCTTAGGAACGACTTTGGAGCTTCTTCGCCTTTTACTTTCGGCGGTATCAGCGTTGACTTTTCGCTGTATGCTCTGCATTCCCTTTGGAACGACTTTGGAGCAGAAAACTTACACTGCGCTCCCTTTGGAACGGCTTTTTGTGACTTCAGCAAACTTACTCTGCGTTCCTTAGAACGACTTTTTGTTGCTTCGAAGGATTTTTGATAATCCGAAGGTCCTCCTTGCTATTGCAAATTTTCAAGCTCCGACAATTTAAGCCTGTGTAGAAGATATGTTTTCCTTGTGGCAAACAACAAAACTATCACTTGAAATTTAAAAAGTGTCCTTTATTACACGGAAAATAAAACTGAATGGAAAAGATTGCTGTCAAGGTAGGATATTTGTCAATAGATGTGCTTCGACTCTGGCATAGTGCTATTGACTGTGCGAGCTTCGGATTGTTCTCTGAAGTCCCTTTGATGTGGAGCATATTGGCCCCCTTCTGGCTGTTGATCTTGTTGCAGCGGTGGTGGAGGCGGAGGCTGTTGCCAGGAAGCTTGGGGTTGACTCGCCGAAGCAACAGAAACTGCAGGGTGATTGCCTACGTATTCTGGGATGTAAGGCGAATGGTACGAAGCAGTATGCATGACCTGCTTCGGCTGAGCTTGTTGTGCTGCAGCTTCGGCTATCTCCTTTTGCTTCTGGATGGTAACATGGCACATCCTGGTGGTATGGCCCTTGTTTTCACCACAGAACAAGCAAAATATTCTCCTTGGTTGATCTCCAAATCTTCCGCCGAAGCCCCTGGCGCCTCTGCCTCTTGGAGCTGATGGCCTGAAGAAGCTTTGCTGTTGCCCCGAAGCCTGTGAAGAGCACTGCGGCCTGTGCTGCTGACTCCCCTTATCATCATTTTGAGTAGAGTTGTGAATTGACCTGATGTGCCTTGTATAGAATCTTCCTCCGAAGCCCCTGGTCATTTCAGAAAATCTGAAAGCCTCCTCCCTTCTTTGGCGAAAATCATTGTCGGCACGAATATACTCGTCCATCTTATGAAGCAGCTTCTCCAAAGTTTGAGGAGGCTTCCTAGCAAAGTACTGAGCTAAAGGTCCAGGCCGAAGTCCCTTGATCATGGCCTCAATGACAATTTCGTTGGGCACCGTTGGTGCCTGCGCCCTCAAACGCAAGAACCTTCTGACATACGCCTGAAGGTATTCTTCGTGATCCTGAGTGCACTGGAACAGGGCCTGAGCAGTGACCGGCTTCGTCTGAAACCCTTGGAAGCTGGTTAACAACATGTCCTTCAGTTTTTGCCATGAAGTGATTGTTCCTGGTCAAAGGGAGGAATACCAGGTTTGAGCAACACTCCTGACAGCCATAACAAAAGACTTTGCCATGACTGCAGCATTGCCACCATACGAAGATACTGTTGCTTCGTAGCTCATCAAAAACTGCTTCGGGTCTGAATGGCCATCGAATATGGGAAGCTGGGGCGGCTTGTAGGACGGAGGCCAAGGTGTAGCCTGCAGCTCAGCGGACAGAGGAGAAGCATCATCAAAAACAAAATTTCCATGGTGGAAATTGTCATACCAGTCATCTTCGTTGGAGAAACCCTCCTGATGAAGGTCTTTTTGTTGAGGCCTTCGGTTCTGCTCATCTTGAGTAAGATGACGAACTTCTTCGGAGGCTTCGTCTATTTGCCTTTGTAGTTCAGCTAGCCTAGCCATCTTTTCCTTCTTCTTTTGTACCTGTTGATGAAGCATCTCCATATCTCTGATTTCTTGGTCTAGCTCATCCTCTTGAGGCGTCGGGCTGGCAACCTTCCTCTTCTGGCCTCGGGCCTCCCGAAGAGAGAGAGTCTCCTGATTAGGGTCCAGCGGTTGCAGAGCTGCAGCCCCTGTTGCTGAAGCTTTCTTCGGCGCCATAACGAAGGTTTATGGTTGCCGAAGGTATTCAAAACTCAAAGAGTGGAAGTGGGTTCACCGGAGGTGGGCGCCAATGTTGGGGACTTGTTCTCAAATGCTTTGGATTAAGAACAAGGCAACATAGAAGGTGTTAAATGATAAAGTCCTTCGTCCTCTGAAACATTATTTCCCTTCGGGATATAATGAATTTCGGACGAAGGTCCTGGCAAGCATACCTTCGTAAACACAAGAGATAATGATGAAGAATTCATACGGAATATGAAATTTAACATAAACATTATTATTAGATCATTTCTATTTTATTGATATAGAAAAATAGAAATGATTGTAGATTACAAATGTACCTTCGGCTTGAAGGACAGCAAAAGTACAAGCGTGACGCCAAAAGCAAATGTCCAGTTCGCGTGAACAGTACGGGGGTACTGTTCACCTATTTATAGGCACGGGACACAGCCCATACAAAATTACATTCATGCCCTTTACACTTGGTAGTAATTCTATAGTAATCCACCGAGGTCCGAATAGCCTTTTCATCTTTAAGTCGGTTTCTTTTTCCGCTATCACACCGAAGCTTTCCCGCTCACATCTTCGGCGTTGTATCAACCTTCGTATTACTTGGACTTCTCCTACTGTGATATCGACTCGAGTCCGAAGATACCTGTTCACACATTATACTCCAGAAACACTGTTAAATCCTGTTTTTGAGGACCTTCGGATGCCGAAGGCCCCCAACAATAACCTTCGCAAGTTTTTTGTTTGACTCATCAGGGCCAGCTCGCCCTTGTAATTTGCAAAAACAATTTTGTTCTGGCCCGCACTCTTTTCCTCCCGGGGGTGAGGTTTTTAACGAGGCGGAGTCATGTAATATACAAGAGAAAAATCCCCCGCAAAATCTACGTCGAAAAAAGACCGCACCGACGGTCTTCAACATTCGACCAATACAAAGTCACCGCGAGGACCAGCGGCAGCCGCCCTCGCGTGCGACAACTCCGCGCAGAAGTCGCCTAAGGGTGCAGCCGGATTAGCACAAGTGAGAAAAATCGAAGTCTTCCACGAAGACTACCCGCACAGAAGTTGCCTAAGGGTGCAGCTAGATTAGCACAACAAGTGCGAAAAATCGAAGTCTTCCACGAAGACTATCCGCGCAGAAGTCGCCTAAGGGTGCAGCCGGATTAGCACAACAAGTGCGAAAAATCGAAGTCTTCCACGAAGACTATCCGCGCAGAAGTCGCCTAAGGGTGCAGCCGGATTAGCACAACAAGTGCGAAACATCGAAGTCTTCCACGAAGACTATCCGCACAGAAGTCGTCTAAAGGTGCAGCCGGATTAGCACAACAAGTGCGAAACATCGAAGTCTACCACGAAGACTATCCGCGCAGAAGTCGCCTAAGGGTGCAGCTAGATTAGCTCAACAAGTGTGAAAAATCGAAGTCCTCCGCGAAGGCTATCCGCGCCGAAGTCGCTCAAGGGCGTCGCCGGATCAGCACTACAAATACGAAAAATCGAGGCCTTCCGCGAGAACTACCCGTGCAACAATCACCTACGGGTGCGGCTGGACGAAGCCCAGCACGTGCGAAAACGACTACACCAAAACTGTCCGCAAAAAGACCGACTGCACGCGCACCAGACCAACATAACACACCAGACCTAGCACGTAACGCCTTCGTGCGCATAACCGAACGTGCGAAGGCACACAACCCCATCATACAAGCCATTACTTATGCACAAGCGAGGGCATCACACTTTACATCGGCTCAACCTTCGGAATAATTCCCATCTCCCTATAGTTAAACAACATTAACCTCAACTCTTCACCCGCAAAAAGACTTCGCAGCTCCCCCTCACCTGCACTCACAGCGGCCGGCAAGGACAACAGTTCCTGCCTGCCGGCCCTACTCACACGAAGCCGGCCACCGTCTACCTCACTCACTCTACGCTTTGCGACCGCCCTTCGCTGCCTACGCCCAACACTCGAACCAGGCACAACTTCAGCATCCGCAGCATGCGGCGAAGCCTCCGCCGCTGCCACATCCAAGGCCGCAAAATAATCCAAGTCCTCATCCGACGACTCTTTGGTCCACTCAACAGAGCTCCCAGAATCACCAAACTCGGAAAATTTAGATGCAGACTCATCCGATTTATTCCCATCATCCATGGTCGAAGCCGCCAAAAGATTAGCAGTAGTAGTTGCGTGCGCAGGCCCAAAATCTTGAACCTGCGCAGCAACCAAGGTTCAGCAACAATATCCAAAATTTCCTAACTACCCACACCCACTAGGCCACCTGCGAAGACCCAGCCGTCGCGGGAGCCTCCGCCGTCGCCTCCGCCGCCGCCGTCACAGGATCCTCAGCCCTCAGCGCGGCGGTTGGCGGCGGGCCTCCGCCGGCCGCAGCGGCTGCAGGGGCATCAGGAACACCTTCGGCGGTCTCCGGGGGCGGGCCCCCGCCGGCCGCAGCGGCTGCGGGGGCATCAGGAGCGCCTCCGGCGGTTTCCGGGGGCAGCTCCAGGGCGGCCTCGGACATAGCCGCCGCCGGGTTCGACTCCGGGTCAGGCAGCGCGCTGTTCAAAGCCCTGAAATCATCCACCCTCTCGCCACGCGCCGCCTGAGACACAGCACACAAATTCAGCAAACCCCTACATAGCCCACATTCAACAAACACCAAACAAAAGCCAAACATTACCTGACCCCTCGCCGTCTCGGCCCGCTCCCTGACCACCTCTCGACCGTGGGGGCCCCACATCCGGTCGTAGAGGGCTCCGGTGGATTCCTTCACTATAGGGTCCTCAACCTTGTAGATATCACGCTCAAAATCCTCATCAGCTTGGTCGAAGACCTCATAGTGCCGGCACCCTTCGCGAGAGAGCGCGTTCATCGCCCCCTCGCAGGTGACCAGGGAGGCATAAGACATAAACCCCTCCACGATGGTGGGGAGCACTTGCAGCTCCTCCTGTACCAACTCAAGGCAGCGAAGTCTGGGCTCTCGGTCCGGCACTTCAAATTCAGCGGTCCGCGCGCCCAGCTCATGGTATGAATCCATAAGCTGTTTGCGTGTCCGCTCATCCTCCGTGCGCGTCGAGGCCTCGGCTCTCTCCACACGGCTCTGCAGAGCGCTGAGCCGCTCCTCCAACTGCTCGGCGCGCTGCCTGGCAAGACTGCCCTCCACCCGCGCCAAATTGGCCTCCGCCTGCGCAGCCTGCGCCTTGGAGAGGGCCTCATTAGCCTCCTTCCTCTCCTCCGCTAGTTGGCACCGGAGGTCAGCCTTCTCACCCTCTAGCACAGCCACCTTGTCCGCTAGCTTGCGGCACTTACTGTCGGCGGCCGACTTCTCCCGGACAGCGTCAGCATGTTGCGTCCGAAGTCTCTCGACTTCGGCAGACACAATTGCCGTCAGGGCCCCCGATGCCGTGCGGTCAGCGAAGTCAGCCGCCTACAAGACACACATAAGACCACAGCCCCAGCAAAGCCGGTAAAAAACTGAAGTCCAGCTCCATGTACCTGACTTAGTGCCTCCTTCAGCTCCTTCAGCCGGCGGGACACAGCACCCGCCTCGTCCCTGACTGCAGCGAGCGCCGGAATCTCGCCACCGGCACTAAAAGCACCGCCCCTCGCCCCGGCAGGCGGAGCAACAACAAGTTGGCCTTCGTCCGACCCTGCAACATATCAACTTATTAACAAAAAAAACAACAACTCAAGCCAGCGACTTACCAACAAGATAATCTTCCACACTAATGTCGGTGGCAAAGTCGGCGATGCGCTTGCCCGGCGGCGGCAACTCTCGGGCCGCCTTCGCAGCCTCCGGCACCCCGCTGGGCACAGGGGCGGCCTTCACAGACTTGGAACCACCGGCGGCAGCCGCCTTCGCAGCCTCCGGTGCCCTGCTGGATGCAGGGACGGCCGACTTCGCCGCCAGCGGCGGTTGGCCTCCGCCGGGGGCAGTAGCCTTCGCAGCCCCCCGCTGCCTCTTCAGCCTGGCTTCATGAAGCCTGACGACCGCCTGGTGCTTCTGTGCAGCTCCCTGGCGATCCTTGTCCATCACTGCCGACACAACAGCAGCAATATTCCGCCCGTAAGGGAACACTTTCCAATCACGAACCATGCGAGATGTAAAAAAGTCTTCGCCGGCCTCGCGGGGGATAGGAACATTCTTAGGCCACCAACCCCCGGTAACCCTCAGCATCCGCACCAAAGACTCCCGGAGCTCGGGCGAAGACATCCTTCCCCCCAGGGCCGCGCATGTCCTCATTAATTCTCTAGCAAAACCATCGGAAACCCCAAGTCCTCCCATAGCAGTACCTAGTTTCCTCTTCTTAGAGGACGGGGCAGCCGCTGACGCGGGGTCATCTCCAGACTCTACCACCGGTTTCTTCCCGCGACGATCCACATCGTCTTGGCCGGGATAACCGCCATACGGCAGACGATTCAACTCAAAAACCCTGTTCAAGCGGTCATTTGACCCGCGAATGTCCCAGCTACGCTGGCCCTCTGTCCTCGGCACGTACCGACCAACGATCCGCACCGCCCCATCCTCCGCCTCACGCACAAAGGCGGCCGGATCGCGGCTATGCAGATCCAGCGCGAAGGCAGGACTTCGCACCAGCTTCCCACCATGGGATGGCATCTGGCGAGGGCACACTTCGCCCAGCGCCCAGCCATGCGCCAAAGGCCATAACCCGTACGCCACAAACTCCTCAACCAAATCGTGCCCGCTGCTCAGGCCAGCGGCACACCGAAGGGCCCCTTCGTCCGCATCCTCCTCCGCCACTTCAAAAGGCGGGTACGCTGAGTAAAAATGCGAGCACATCTCAGACAGAGGGAGCCCCGAATGGTCTTCGACTGTACCCTCCGCGACGTAGAACCAAAACTCATGCCAATTGCCCCACCTGTTGCGGGCGCACGGAACCAACTCAACTACCTCCATCGTGGTCTTGCCGGTCTTCGGCGTAAATGTACAGGACCCAAACTGGGCAACTTTATCTCCAATCATCCTCTTCTGCCAGTGCAGGCAATAGTACTTCACGAAGACTTCGACTGATGGCTGTCTGCCGTACGAAGTCGTCGCCCAGACATACTTCGACAGAGCCACCACGGCATTCGGAGTCAGCTGATGGATCTGAACGTTAAATCTGCGCAGGACTTCAACAAATCGGTGCGCAGGCAGGCGGAGACCAACGGCGAAGAATGCCTCGAACACAACCAACTCGCCTTCCAGCTCGGGGACTTCCTCCGTCCCCGGGACACGAGCGACTCCGCCGCCAAAGTAACCCAGCCGCTGCATATCTTGCACGCGGACCGACGACATCCGCGACACACCAAAATCCACCGTATCGCCGGCGCGCAACTCCTCCGCCGCTACAGTACTCAGCGTTTCCTCAGACGACGCGTCGGCCGGCGGCGTAGCGGCAGCAGAAGAAGAAGAGGCCGGCATCGCTACGTACCGTCGGCGGCGGCGGGCGGTCTGCTTCACTCGAGCCAGATCTCCGGCGAACAAGAGCAAGGAGGGCAGACGAGCAGCAAGACGGTGGAAAAGGCGGCTAGGGTTTTCACGGAGCACGGAAAGATAAGGTTCAAAACGCGCCGCCCCCCGCCCCCTTTTATACACAGGGCGCGGCGCTTCGAGAAACCCGCAGTCCAACAGTACGGTGTCAATCAACGGTCATATCAAAAACCCCCGCGGAACCACTTCGAAGAGGGCAGCGTCTCCGCCATCTAGCGACGTCTTCGGCACCAGATGACTTAGTCGAACTGGTCCCTCGGAGGGCAAATGTTGGGGCGAAGGCGAAGACGCCACCCTTCGCTCGAGGCCTTCGCCGTAGTCGTCGGTCCAATGGAGACAAAACGGGCAGGGGACACCCTTCGCCCCATACGACATCGAACGAAGACCTGTGACGAGGTCATCCCACCGTGCGGCCTCGTCCAGCATGGGGGCCCATGTGTGATCCGGCCCATTGTAACGGGCCATGCGTGGCCGCTGCGTGTTACGGGCCTAATTTGTAAAGGCATCCCTGTAATTACAGTCTGTAACCCCGCTTTATGGGAATATTCTGGGGATAACCTAGGTGTCTGAGGGCACATGCGTCCTTAACACAAGACGCTGGGCACTCAGGTACCTATAAATACCCCCGCACAGTGCCCTTGAGAGGCTAGATGAACAGAGCTTTTGCCATCACGTGCTGAAACCCTGTTTGCGCTTTTACACCCCCACCCGTTGGATCAACTTGCGCCAGTAAGCAAGTTCCAACAGAGCCATCCGTCGCCGTCGATGCTGAGATGGCCGAGGCGCTGCTACCCGAGGCCGGTGATCCGAAGCCTGCCCCCTTAGTCGAGGAGGTACCCGATGCGCCGACCGCAGGGGGTGCCGACGCTTGGAGGAGGGGGGCGCAGAACCGCGGCCTGTCCTGGGGAGCGGTGACCTTATCCTCGCGCGGCGCGGTCCCAATGAGTGGCGTGGGGAGGCACTCCGGTTCTGGGCCCATGGTGCCTCGAAGCCCCTCTTCGTTCTTGACGATGAGCAGGAGGAGCAGTCTCGGGACAAGCTCCACGAGTGTGCCGAGGCAGCGATGGGGTCGCTTCGGTCGACCATAGAGGTCCTCGCCAGGAACGTTCCTAGGATCCTCCAGGTAAGAATTTCAGGCATACCTTTCACGTGATCAAGGCATTCTTTGTGACACCCCACTTCCCTTTCTCAGGATCTGACGGATCTGAGCACCGCCAAGTCGTCGTTCATCCGCCGCGAGGTTGACGTCTAGGGTTCGCTGCAGTTTCTGAGGACCGCGCTTGCCGAGGCTACCGAGCGCCTCTCCCAATGGAGCGCCGAGGCGGCAGACCTTCGGTTGCTCTGTGACGAGCTGGGGGCAGAGGCAGCAGCGGCATGCGCAGAGGCGCAGCAGCGGCAGTTGGAGCTTGGCTAGGTCATCGGTGAGCGGGACCAATCTCGGAGCTGGGCCGCCGAGGCTGAAAGCCGGGCTGAGGCCCTTGGAGGCCAGCTAGCCGAGGCGTCTGCTCGGGCCGGAGCCCTTGCCGCGGACCTGGCCGTGGCCGTCGGGTCTGCTCAGTCCGCCCAAGCTGCAGCCTCGAAGCAGCATGCCCGGGCTGAAGGTATGTCTTGGCTGTTTTGAGATTTTGATTTAGCTTCACTCTTCAGCTCGTGTTTGAAGAATTCTGTTTTGGCTGTTTGCAGAGTTCGAGTTTGCCGTCGACGAGTCCGCCAAGGCACTTGCCCAGGCGGCTGAGCAGAAGGAGGCCGACCGTGTGGCCATGTCCGAGGCTATTTCGGCCTTCTGCCAGGCCTTTGGTCTTGACGACGTCCTCTCGGGAAGCTCCCCCTAGAATCGCCTGCAGGCCTTGGGTGACCATGCGCGCGGCAGACTCCGTGAGGCGCTGCATCACGGCGTTAGGCGGGCCTTCGCCGTACTCGCTTCCCACTACGATGTGGATCTGGAGCGGGTCAGCTCGGGGTACTGCCTTCCCGGCGAAGATGAAGCTGCCCTGGCCGAAGTTCAGAGGCTTGACGCGGCCGGCTCGGGCCCAAGCGCGGTGCTGGCGTCCTCCTTCGAGGTGGAAATCCTCCCGCTTGTGCCGCCGTCCGAGGCCGGGGCGGATCTCGCCGAGGGTGGAAACAAAGCCAAGGGTGCAGCTCCTCCCTCGGGTGATGCCTGATTGTGCCGGAGCAGTTTACTTTGAATATGTATGTGTCTTTCGTAGCTGCTGAGGCCTGAACACTTTGTCGTCGTGATATAAAGCTGTGTTTCTTTTCCTCTTGTTTCGAGTATCAAGACTTGCTTGTCGGTAGCAGAATCGTTTATCCGAGCGAGAGTTACTTATCACGGAAGGTGATGAGTGAGGTATCCGTATCTCGGAGGCGTAGGAGTCCCTCGGCTCGGTCGACCTTTGCCGCTTACGTGTACTCTTGCTTGTCCGCGGGATTCTGTTATCGATATAGTCGAGAAGGCACGAAAAATCGTTTCGGCAGAGAAGTTTTCGAGCATTAAGACTTGTTCGGTTAGCAGAATCGCTTATCCGAGCGTGAGTTACTTATCACAGAAGGTGATGAGTGAGGTATCCGTATCCCGAAGGCGTAGGAGTCCCTCAGCTCGGTCGGCCTTGCCGCTTACGTGTACTCCGTCGTTTTCAGGATCCCACTATCGACGTAGTCGAAAATCGCGAAAGATGTTCTGGCCGAAAGACTTTTTCCGAGGAAAATTTTGACGCAGGGGGGGTTCCCCCCTTCTAGCCCCCGAGGGAGGGTTGGGCTTTGCCGAGGCAAGGCTGACCCTTCCTTGATGGTTAGACTTTACTTGTGTATGTAAACAAGGTATATGAACGACTTGAAAACATCTTAAGGGTAGAAGCGACGTAGCTGTCGGATGTTCCAAGCGTTGCTGTAGACCTCGCCTTAACTGTTGGCCAGCTTGTATGTTCCGGGCTTCACAGTCTTGGCGATGATGAATGGCCCTTCCCAGGGAGGCATGAGCTTGTGGCGCCATCGGGCGTCTTGTCGTAGCCGAAGCACCAAGTCGCCCACCTGGAGGTCTCGGGACCGAACCCCTCAGGCGTGGTAGCGTCGCAGGGACTGCTGATACCGCGCCGAGTGTAGTAAGGCCATGTCCTGAGCCTCTTCCAGCTGGTCCAATGAGTCTTCTCGGTTTGTCCGGTTGCTTCGGGCGTCGTATGCCCTCGTCCTCGGGGAGCCGTATTCTAAATCTGTGGGCAAGATAGCCTCGGCCCCATAGACTAGAAAAAACGGCGTGAAGCCCGTGGCTCGGCTTGGCGTCGTCCACAGACTCCAGACCACCGAGGGGAGTTCCTTCATCCATCGCCTGCCGAACTTGTTGAGGTCGTTGCAGATCCTCGGCTTGAGTCCCTGTAGAATCATGCCGTTGGCACGCTCTACCTGCCCATTCGTCATGGGGTGAGCTACGGCGGCCTAGTCCACCCTGATGTGGTGGTCCTCGCAGAAGTCTAGGAACTTTCTGCCGGTGAACTGGGTGTCGTTGTCGGTGATGATGGAGTTCGGGACTCCAAAGCGATGGATGATGTTGGTGAAGAACGCCACCGCCTGTTCGGACCTGATGCTGTTTAGGGGTCGGACCTCAATCCACTTGGAGAATTTGTCGATAGCGACCAGCAGGTGCGTGAAGCCCCCGGGTGCCTTCTGCAAGGGACCGACGAGGTCCAGACCCCACACAACAAACGGCCATGTGATGGGTATTGCTTGCAGAGCCTGAGCGGGCAGGTGGGTTTGCCTTGCGTAGAATTGACACCCTTGGCAGGTGCGTACAATCCTAATGGCGTCGGCCACCGCGGTTGGCCAGTAGAAACCTTGTCGGAAGGCGTTTCCAACGAGGGCTTGAGGCGCTGCATGGTGACCGCAAGCCCCCGAGTGTATTTCTTGCAATAACTCCTAACCTTCGGTGATGGATATGCATCACTAGAGGATGCCTGAGGGGCTGCGGTGGTAGAGCTCCTTTCCATCACCCAGCAAGACGAACGACTTGGCGCGCCGCGCCAATCGCCGAGCCTCGGTTCCGTCGAGGGGTAGCTCTCCTCGGTGGAGATATTGTAGGTACGAGGTCTGCCAGTTTCGATTAGGCGGGACCCCATTCCGCTCCTCCCCGATGGGCAGTGCCTCACCCTCGGCGGCCGAGGGTGCCTCGGGTTGAGCCGAGGGTGCCTCGGGCTGAGCCGAGGCCTTCTTGGGCTCGGGCGTGTCGTCGGTCTTGACGGAGGGTTGATGTAGGTCTCGGGAGAAGACGTCCGGGGGGACCGTTGTCCGCCCTGAGGCTATTTTAGCCAGCTCGTCCGCAGTCTCGTTGTACCGTCGGGTGACGTGGTTGAGCTCGAGCCCGTAGAACTTGTCTTCTAGGCGCCGAACCTCATCGCAGTAGGCTTCCATCTTTGGGTCGCGGCAGTGGGAGTTCTTCATGACTTGGTCGATGACAAGCTGCGAGTCGCCACGAGCATCGAGGCGCCGAACCCCTAGCTCGATGGCGATGCGCAACCCGTTAACCAGAGCCTCATACTCAGCCATGTTGTTGGACGCCGGGAAATGGAGGAGCAGCACGTAGCGGAGGTGCTTCCCGAGGGGTGAGATGAAGAGCAGGCCCGCGCCCGCTCCTATTTCCATCAGTGACCTGTCGAAAAACATGGTCCAGAGTTCTGGTTGAATCGGAGCTGCTGGAAGCTGGGTGTCGACCCATATTGCCACAAAATCCGCCAAGACTTGGGATTTGATGGCCTTCCGAGGGGCGAATGAGATTGTCTCGCCCATGATCTCCACTGCCCACTTTGCAATCCTACCCGAGGCCTCTCGGCACTGGATGATCTCCCCCAGGGGGAAGGATGACACCAAAGTCACCGGATGAGACTTGAAGTAGTGTCGCAACTTTCGCCGCGTCAGAATTACCACGTGCAGTAGCTTCTGAATTTGCGAGTAGCGGATTTTGGTCTCGGACAGTACCTCACTGATGAAGTAGACCGGCCTCTGGACGAGCAATGCATGCCCTTCTTCTCGTCTCTCGACTACGATCGCGGCGCTGACCACCTGAGTGGTTGCAGCTACGTAGATCAGGAGAAGCGCTTGGTCTTCCTTAAGAGGCGGTACAGGGGCACTAGGATGGGCGTGCTTGTAAGAAGCGCCTTCAAGTTCCCGAGGGCTTCCTCGACCTCGGGGGTCCAAGTGAAGCGCTCGGTCTTCCTTAAGAGGCGGTACAGGGGCAGGCCTCTTTCGCCGAGGCGTGAGATGAAGCGGCTCAGAGCCGCAAGGCATCCCATGACCCTCTGTACTCCTTTCAAGTCCTTGATAGGCCCCATGTTGGTGATGGCCGCGATTTTCTCCGGGTTAGCCTCGATGCCCCGCTCGGAGATGATGAACCCCAGGAGCATGCCTCGGGGGACTCCGAAGACACACTTCTCGGGATTGAGTTTTACGCCTTTTGCTTTGAGACACTTGAATGTCGTTTCAAGGTCGGAGAGGAGGTCGGAGGCTTTCCTCGTCTTGACTACGATGTCATCAACGTAAGCCTCGATCGTTCGGCCAATGTGCTGTCCGAACACGTGGTTCATGCACCTTTGGTATGTCGCGCCTGCATTCCTTAAACCAAATGGCATAGTAATATAGCAGTACATGCCAAAGGGTGTGATGAAAGAAGTCGCGAGCTGGTCGGATTCTTTCATCCTGATTTGGTGATACCCTGAGTAGGCATCAAGGAATGACAGGGTTTCGCACCCAGCAGTGGAATCCACGATGTGATCGATGCGAGGCAGAGGGTAGGGAACCTTTGGACATGCTTTGTTTAGACCAGTGTAGTCTACACACATCCGCCATTTCCCACCTTTCTTTTTCACAAGCACAGGGTTGGCTAGCCATTCGGGATGGAATACCTCTTTGATGAACCCTGCAGCCATCAGCTTGTGGATCTCCTCGCTTGTGGATTTACTATGTATCAAACATAGTGTATATTTTTTCAGACAATGTATATTCAGGTGCATAGAAAAAGCTATGCATTTATAAAAACCAAAAGTTCTTATGATTTAGAATGGAGTGATTATGGTTTAGAACCGAGGGAGTATTGAGTACTATGTTAACACTTTCAGTTTTTTGCTTTATTAAATGCCTTCCTACAAATGAGTTACCTGTCCATCTCAAATCAGAAAGAACTAAAGAAACATGCCACATTTTCTCATGCAGATTGTGTTGTATGGATCAACCTAGAATGAGTCTTCCTAAGGCTTAGGTAAAACCTGGACAACATATATGTTGTTCTCTTCAAACTCTTGGTCATTTTTAACTCATGTTAACAGAATACTAACAGATGTAAATTTGTTTCAATTGTTGTATATGGTACACAACAGCTTCAACACAGATACGATATAGAGTTGTTTCACAAGATGGCATCGATTTAGTAGAATTTATGGCATATAAGCTTGGAACTCAGTTTCCTTTGCTTGTACATTTATATTGATTGTTCCCACAAATAAAGTTCAAACAATGTGCCCCTAAAACTAAGATGAAATCTCTACATATGGAATCACTAAATGGTGTCACTTACGCAGAGTTCCAACAACCGAGGAAGGATGAGCAGGGCAGAGAGGACCTACTGCCGAGGAAGGTCGAACAAGAGAGAAAGTGGCAGAGGTGCCCCAAGTGCAAGATATATGTGGAGAGGATCTGGGGCTGTGTATTTATCATCTACAGGTACCGCTCACAAATAGAACATTCATTACACTGAGTACAAATGATGATCATATTCTTTGTTCCAATTTACAGGTGCGGGCACTACTTCTGCTACCTTTGTGCAGCTCCAATGTCTAGGGACAACCATTGTTGCAAAACCTGCAATCGAACCTGGTGAATGCCTTGAAATCGCCAAGCTCTCTATTTGAAGGAAAGAAACTCTTATTAACTAATATTATATGTGTGATGTTGGTTCATTTTCAGAAGCAATTACCATTCATCAAAAATAGGCTGACACGACTGTATATCAGGAAAAGTCCATTACAAGCAAAACATATATTGACCTGTAAAGCAAACCACAAATGGGCATCAGAGTTGAATGATAATTGATAATGGTTCGCCTTGAGAAGTACAAATCATCAGACATGTTGTTTTTATTCATTCAAGTCTTTTAAGTCTAACTGCATATCATGGCAAGTATGGTGTACAAAAGGTCTTTACAATTTTTAGGGATAATTGTTTGCACTGTTAAAGAAAATTTCTGAATTTTTTGTGTTCTGATAGGGTGTCCGTAAGGGCGTTTTTATGTTCTAGTCCAATCTAAAGGGAGTGCAGTGAAATTGCCTTGAGCTCAGCGCGTCTACACCCAGAAAGCAAAAAGGCAAGGCAAGGCAAGCCGCCAGAGAAAAGCGAACGAGTGAGCATAGCGACTGATTCTCGGTTAATTCGGTTAAAAACGAATCGAACCAAAATTATCGGTTCTACTTTTCTATGTACACATTTTAGTTCTCATTTTCTAGAAACCAAATTTTATAAAAAACGAGGAACCAAACCAAACTGAAGAACCGAATGTCCAGGCCTATCCGTCCTGCCCTGTATGTGGGTCACTATATCCATGACTGGGGTTGATTGGTCCCACAAGGTAGAGACACAAAGTGCCAAAGACAAAGACCGTATGCGGTGATGTGCTATCATGTTGGCAAAGACTTCCCGACACCCCTTTGGTGTGCCGCACTATTGGCTCGGACGAAGTTCGGTGACAACGTGGCCTGTTGTGGCTAACGTGAATCAATAGTATCTACCTCGTTTTCATAATGGGCGAGTACAAGCGTATGTGAGTGATCATTCGGTGAGTGATAGGTGGACCCGAGAGTTGGGGCACACGGGCGCGCGCTGAATTACAACCTGGTCGGGACCTCCACCTCGCTGAGTTGCTCGACAGGGACCAGGTCGGGACCTCCGCCTCGCTGAGTTGCTCGATAGGGACTTGGTCGAGACCTCCACCTCGTTGAGTTGCTCAGTAGGGACCTAGTCGTTAGGTGGCCCGTTAAGAGTCATGGGACTACTACAGGTACCTGGTTCCCGGGTACCTGTCACCATGTCAAACGGGGCTTAAGGGGTAAGCTATACCAACCAAAACAATTGACAAGGAAGGGTCATTGGATTAGACACTACGCCCGATCACCGGGGCATGATATTCCTAGGGTCATATTACTTCATCCATTACAGAGGTGAGAATGTGCAAGTCTGACTAAGCGAGAGGTTCAATTGACGAAAATGGGAGTATGTATGTCAGAGCGTGTATGTCATCCACCACGACCTATTGGTGGATAGTGGCTCAACCACTTCGTAGCTATCAAGTCAACAAATGACACTGGATAAACCGCTGCAGGACATGACTAAGTGTAACGGCGGGCTCCAGGGTGGCCTAGGTGTGCCTACAGTACCCTGACGGAGGAAGAAGGCATCATCCATGGCGTCCCTCGACTGATGGGAACCCAAGAGGACAACGAACTACACGACAATGCCTGACCTTTATTCGCTTGACCCTTAGGCTCTTGTAACGGGGTTGGTCTTTGACCTTGGCCTATAAAGGAAGGGAAAAGGACATGATTCCGAGGACGAGCAATCACACATACACATCAATAGCACAAATCGAAGCACAGAGCACTTATAACCGCACACATATTCACACACTAGAGACTTGGGAGCTCGATCCCTCTCTCGCCCGTTTGTAACCACTACTACAAACCAGTGCAAGGTAACACAAGCATGTCAACTGGATTTATGGATGTTATGCCCAAACTAGAATAAACCCTTGAGTCCTCTTTGTACACCATCCGCTCAAAGACACGCAGAGCACAATAATTACTAGCCAGTGGTTCCGAAACACCGACAGTTGACACGCCAGACATGAGCATTTTTGCCTGTCTTGCAACATGTTTTCATCACACAATAGCGGATGGCCAACTAGTTAGCTGGGTGCAACACCCCAAAATCCTAATTTGGCTTTAGTAATTTTTCCAAAAGTATTAAATTAAAGTGCTTTCTAATGAAGGATTACACCTTGGTAGTGCCCTTCCTAAAATAAATAATAAAATAATATTAAAATTATGGTAGATTCAAAATTTAGGTTTAAACCTTTGAAACTAGAACCTAATTTAAACCCAGAAAAAGAAATAATATAAAGATTTTCAATTTATTTATTAGAGTGGATTATTCCCTTCATAAACTATATAATTAGAGACACTCTTTAAAATATTTGAGTTAAAGTAACTTTCAATAAAGATTATACATTGCCTTATCGTAAAGTAAATAAGTAATGAATATTAAATTGTAAATGAACTTTTAATTTGTCTGTACACTCAAAAAAATAGTTTCTTAAATAAATAATATATGTATTGCATATTTGACACATTAGTCCAAAATAAATGAATAAAATGATTAATATAAAATTTTGCTTTGCATCATGCTGAGGTTCTTTGTTTTATGCATTTAACTTGTGATTTAGTTTCAGAAAAAATTCAAATTTGAATTGGCCAAACAAAAAATAGAAATGAAAATAATACAGAAAAGAAGATTGAAAAGAAACAAAAAAGGAAAGAGAAAAGCACATTCCCTTCCCACAGCTCATCCTCACGTGCATCCCACTTCTTACACTCGGACGACCTAGTCCCTCACCTGCACGTTTCCTCGCATCCAAACCGCACTCGAATGTCGCTAACAGCAGGGATCCCTTGTTAGGTGTTCTCTTACCTCGCGTCAGAGATGGGCCAAGAGCAAACCAAACACTGGGATTCTCATTCCGTTCGTTCTTTCTTCAGCCAGGACCTTGGGAGACTATATATACACAATGCACTGCACCCCCTTGACCCATAAGTGTCATAGTAGATGAGCCACAAGCCCATTGAAGCGAGCGACGAGAGAACAGAGAGGTAGAGAGAGTCGTCGGCATTTGGAGGCACTTGTGTCTAATCTAACAACGCACGGTCGTACTTCTCCTTTCACCAACAAAATGGGACGACGCCTCCTTGCCACGGTGGATGCTCGTAGGCGTAACCCCGATCTAGCCATCCGAGCACCTCCACGCACAACGGTCGGTAACGAATGTAGCCAAGACAACCGTGAACTATCTGATGCACTCCTTACCTAGATCGTTGGCGGTGAGGTAATTTCGATCACTCCGGTCCCTCCCCATGCTCCAATGTGTCGGGAACACGTTTGAGGTGCTCCAGCAACCACTCGGGCGCCCTCGAATATCCCTGCGACGAGGCGATTTTGGGTTTGGCGACTTCTCTCTCCCTTCCTCTCTCTCTCTACGTTCTTCACTGGGTTGAGTTCCTTGGCTCATGGCTGGCAGCAACTCTAGCGGTTATGGCGACAGTTGCAAACCGTAACAACCCTAGGTGGAAGACGGTTCTGGCACCATGGCCCCACATGCCAGTGATTCCGGTGTGCGCATGTGAAATCTTGTGGTGCGGCTAACATCGCGGCCCATCAGTAGCGGTGTGCGCGCGTGAAGACGACGTCCGGTGAAATGGGAGATTGACGAGTGGGCATGTGGTGTCGGTGTCTGGTCTCGAGGGCGTGGACGGCTTCCATTTCATGAATTTCTAATTCCTTTTCAAATTTGTTTCTCTTTTTTTCCTTTTTATTTCCTATTTTCCATTTGTAATTCCTTTTTAAATTCTTATTTTGAATTTCTAAAATCAAATCTGGTTATGATTCATGAATTCAAATATAAATGCAGTAGACAATGAATCCAGCATGATGAAAGTCTTATTTTTAATTTATTAATTTGTTTAAACAAATAACTCATACACATGGAATTAAATAAACAAGAATTTGTCCTAATCACATAGTTAAAACACTCCTTTATTCTTTCCAAATTTTTGGGTATTACATGGCAACATTGTGAATGTCTTATGTAACGTTTTTATTTTGGAACTACTAATGTTCGGTTAACATTTTAACATGTTTGAATGTCTTGTGTATTCATCTTTCCTAACTAATCTGAAGTAAGATTGGAATAAATGTTTTCCTTTCTATTTTCTATGTTTTTGTATGAAAAGGGCTAGCCACATTTCATTTGTTTATACTCATAATCGTCATATCCCAGATTAGCTGCTTATTGTTCATCAGTATATCACATACTAGAAGATGCAATCTGGAGATTTTTTTTCTAACTGTCCAATCTAGAGACCTTGAGTGGTCTACAGCACACCCCTTGTGCTCCATGAAATTATGAGCAAGCAGAGAGTGCTATGAGTGATCAGAATTCACAAAGCATGTGATTGTGGTGCTGAAACCATGTTAAAATTGGACGAGCTTGTGACTCCAACGAACTACTGCTACATTACATCTAGTATTAAGCATCAGACATTCTTTAGGTCCGTTGTCTGAAGATTAATCTAAAATCTGTTCTGATCTTGACGCTACACTAGATAGTTGACGAATAATGTTCATCACATACTTCAATCATGACAAAAACCGACTTGTCTCGAAGCGTGATTTGCCAAAGCCATAATGCGGATAGGATATAAACACCCATTTGTGTCAGTTTAGTCAGTTTCAGCCAGATCATGTTTGTGTCTGTAACCGGTAGAATGTTTCAAAAGCCCCCACGTGTTGTAGTTCAGAGCTCGCCGGCGGCCAATGCAGTGGCTGGAACTCCGGCAATCTCCGACAAGCATCCACTTGTCTGACATAACAACACAACATCTAACTGCAAAGATTGACGCTACACTAGATCTGATGAACAATTATATGAATAACATCAAATCACTCATCATGAATATTAATAAAGTAAAACAACCATGCATAATTATATTTCTTTGGTTCAAGACAAGATGATATTTAATGTCCCTGTAAAGCGTTTACAATCAGCAGAGAAGCGTATTGTGTTTTCAAACGGGCGGCACGGCCCGATCATCGATCCTGCTGCTCTGGCTTTGCTCGGCCGCCGGCTTAGCGCGTGGCTGCTACAGTGCTGCTGCAGCGGCAGCCCCTACTCCTCGTCGTCTCTCATCATCTTCTAGCATCTCTAGCAAAGCTTTCCAATCGACATTTTCGACGTCGAGCAAGTCGTCGACGTTGACCTGCTCCTCAATGCGTCGACGCTGTTCTTCCTCGCCTCCGACCATCATGGAATCCCCGCCTTGTTCATGACCATGAATATTGGAGGGCATCAAAGTGGCGGCGGGGTCCACCTGCACCTGCACGTCACTGCTCTGCTTGGCCGGCTCAGCGCATGGTTGTTGTTGCTGCTGCTCCCCATCGACATTGTCTAGCAAAGCTTTCCAATCGACATTGTCGATGTTGAGCAAGTCACCGACGTTGAACTTGCCCAAGTTGCCACCGTGCTCCGCCTCTGATGCCTCCTCGCCTCTGACCATCAGCAGGGGATCATCCATCATCGGGTAACCACCGGTGAAGATGGCGCCGGCGGGGTCCTGCATTTGGACCTGCACGTCGTGGATCACCTTAGTTGGCGGCGCCTCGGGGTGATCGCCTGTCGCCGTCCTCTTGGCCTCGGACTTGTTCTTGGCCAGAGACGAGGACGAACGGTGCACCTTGCACAGCACGTGGTCGCCGCCGCCGCCCTGGGTGTCGTCGTACTCGAACATCCTCCATCCCATTCGGTGGAAGCGATGCCGACCTGACGTCCCCTCGTCCTCCTTCTCCTTGTGGCCGTAGGATAGGCTGCAGACCGTGGCGCCGGGCAAGCCCTTCATGGGCTTCGTGCCAGTCTCCGAGTGCCAGCACGTCCCGGCGGTCTCCACCGCGCGCAGCCTGTGCCCGCTGGTCCTTCCCTCGCTGTTCTTGTATCGCTTTGGACAGTATATGTACCACTGTCTGTTGTACCCGTCCTCCGTCACGTCGGTGCCCGGCACCGGCTCCAGGCCGGCGACCAGCTCCTCAGGGGCAGCGGTGTAGACGTCCGCGTGGTGGATGAAGACTTTGAATCTCTGGTCGACGGTTCCGGCGCGGAGGCTGCGCAGGAGGGTGACGGATGCCTCGTTGGTGGCCCGGAAGACGTGATCGTTGGCGGCCATATGCCACCGATCTCCGATCTCCAGGTGGTGATGGTTTATCGGCTGGCCGGCTAGCGTACGGTTCTCTCGTCGCCGGTGGGGGCCGGACGATGCAGGTGATGATGGTGGATTCGGCTAGCTTCTTGCCGGGACGATGCAGGTACGGTGATGGTTTATCGGCTAGCTGCGTGTAATAGTTTTGCACGGACAGGCATGTAGCTAGCGCTAGCTAGCGAGGTGTTTATATACACCTTTTCCAGATAAGTTTGACAACAGAATTTTGACCGATCGATCTACTATCTATCTACGTGAAAAGATAAATAGGTGATATATCTTGAAATGCTGATCGATCTACTATCTATCTACGTGTAAATTTCTGTATGTACGTGATCAGAGTTTGTATTTCTGTTTCTTTATTTCTTCTACAAATTTACAAACTTTCTAAATTTGTTTTATTACACGTCAAAACTCAAAATAATCTTTATAATTAAGATGTCATTGCGGAAATGTATTCCCTCAGTTTGTTCGATCCCTTGCTTCTAAAACCTGATTTGTATGTATAGGTTGAATTGTTTTCAAAATTCAATGATGCCATAAAAGACATCGTATTCAAGATTAAAAATCATCATAAAATAATAATAATAATAATAATTATTATTATTATTATTCTACACTAATCATTACATTCTCTACTTTATTACAAAAAATAACACGATTGATCCTATATTTAAAAAAACAAATAATTTTGTTGTTTACAATATACCTCACCAGATCTTAAATTAAAGCTCCACTTTTATATATAATTAACTAAATCTCTAATACCTATATATTAAGTATCCATTGTAGCCGTACACGGTGATATCGTGCCCCCACCCTATCCTCCCCGCTCGCGACCCCCCTGCGCTCACCGCAGCCGCCACTGCCTCCGGTGTCCTCCTCCCTGGCCCGTTCTCCCCGGCCTCAGCACCGCACCCCGCCCTCGTCCTAGGCGTTGTCCCGCTTACCCCCATCATGACGCGAATCTGCGTGTCGCCCCTACACCCCATCGCCACCTCTCCTCCCCTCACCTCCCTAGTCACCATCCATCCCTCGGCCACCTCTACGGTTGTGCTAGGGGCAAGGGCGACGTATTCATGAATGGCTGGTTCTATCGCCTAGAGTGCACTAAGTAATTAAAAACAAAGTGTGAGCTAGTGTAATGCATTCATGTATGTTTGGTTGTTGCGAAATTCTAATTTGAAATTTAAATAAAAATATCTTTGTTTGTTCGTTTTTATTTGAATCAGAGGACATTTATACGGATTAAACATTTCAAATAATATTTTTCTTAAAATAAATATTTTTTGTCCGCTACATGCTGGAGCATTATTTTTGCGTGTGTGAATTTAAATTCGCATCTAAAAATTGGATTTGGATTTAAACCCTTTTCTAAAAAATCAAAAAGGTTTTTTATTTGTGTGCTGATTTTCTGATCTAGTCGTTAGAACCGTCTTCCTCGAGTTCTATGAGGACTTTGTTCCTTGTACGCGCACACTATCGGTGTTTAGTCCCGATGGTGCACTATAGGGTAACCCACGTAGAGCTTTTGGGAAGACGACAACGTCGATTGTTGCTCGATGATACGTGTAGGGGCACGTCGAAACACGAGGATTTATATAGGTTCGGGTTGCGCAAGTGCGTATTACCCTACGTCTTGTGTGGTGCTGAGTATTGGATTGCTCTGAGTTCGAAGATTACAAGTGATTGTGGGAGGTGGAAGATGAAGTTGCCTATCAATTTAATGGAGTGTTCTCTCTTTCTTGTAGGGGTACCTCTGCAACCTTATATAGCTGACTGGAGAGATATTCCTTTATAGATCATTGAGTCCACTCGAGTCTACTTCCTGTTGCTACAAGTATTCCTATTCTTTTGGTGCTTGGTTGCCTTCTCTGGGTTATCATCTGAGTGATCCGGCGCTCGACCACGCTCGGGATGCGTCTTCAGAGTTCAGGTGATCCCTCCACGGGACACGCGAGGTGATCCCGCCGTGGGACACGCACACGGCGCACCACCGGTATACCCGTGTAGTATCCTTCGAGATTTTCAGCTATCTCGCACGCCATAACTTCGATTAGTTTTTGTCCTACCCAAGCGAGGCCCACTGTGCGTCCTATTGGGCGACTTATCACGGGCCTCTCAGGCAACCCAAGGAATATATGGGTCTCTTAGTGGCCCATGGGATATCTATCTCCCACAAGCCCCCTAGGCTCAAGCAAAATTTTGAGGACAATAGGCTCGAGACTCCAAGAATGAACTCTATGTTTGATTGTCTTTGAGTGCATCTTCTTTTCCCATGTTGTAGGTGCACACAATGGATGTAGCCCTCGAGCTTTGAGTTGAGCAACAATCAACTCGATGGTCCCCGAGATCTTTTCTTCAAAGGATCACTTTATTGGTCTGATTGTGAGCAAATTGAGTTTTTCGCTAAACGACATCTGACCGACCGAAATTAGCTTAAGGGAGGTTTGGCCGACTAAAGCTTAGCCGACTGAGACCTATCCGGTCGTGTCGTGTCTGGCCATGGTGTAAGTGCAATCAATATCTTGAGGGTTTTGATGATTAATGGACAAAACAATTAAATATGTACTAATGATTTTGCTCCTAGTGTATGTCAGTTTTATATCATGAAAGGATGCATTCGCAAAAAATCAATGAGCTAACAAGAAACCAAGAGGTGGAAAATAAAGATCCGCAAATGGTTTCTGGCGAAGATTCCCAAGCTAGTTTATTGTTCTATCTTAGTAAAAGGGATCTTCGCATGCTTAGTCTTTTCGCAAGGTAAGGATGGTATGTTCTATCTTAGTAATAGGGACCTTGTTTTGAAAAGTTACGCAACCACCATTTGTTTTATTTCTCATTTACTACAAAAGTTGTTTTTTTCCTGTGCACACTGGTTCAATCGGGTCCTATGCCAGTTCAATCAGAATTCGTCAAGGTTTTCTCTAGAAATTTTAGGTTCAACCGGAATTTCAATTTCTAGTTGAACCAGGAATTTGTAGAGAGTTCCTAATGAAATACCGGTTCAACCGAGATCAGTGTAGCTCAATCGAGAATTGCGCAACACACAAAATCTGCTAGATCTGATTTGTGTGGGCTATAAAAATCTTTCCTCCCCACTTCTAAACTCTAAGACTCTTGAACCTACACCCTACGACGATTGCTTTCCTCCATTTCAAAGCGTGTCAACTTTGATCTCGCGCCCCAAGTCCTCCCCTTCGATTGGTGGGAAGATTCTTCGGTGTGAGAAAAATTATCAATTCAAACGTACATTTTGATTGAAGTTCTTCAATCTCTCTCTCTAGTCGGTGCAAATCATTCTTACTTGCTATATATTTGTTTTTGGAACATGTAGTTCCTTGTGCGCTTGTGATCTTGCCTGGGGAGTCTCCAAATCTGTGGATGACCCTAAGAACGTTTTGTATCACTAGCTCTTTGTGGGCAAATTGAGTAAGGGACCGCCTTGACCTGTGTGGTCGGCATTGAGGAACAGGGTTGAGAAAGACCTGACCCTTTGTGGGCACCTCAACGAGGAGTAGGGCACCTTGGTGGTGTGACCGAACTTTAGTAAAAATCGTGTGTCTTGTGTGCCTTCTTGTGAGTGTGATTTGTTCCTCATCATCCTAGGTCTGTGATCTATCTAGTTGATTTAATTCAATTATTCCGCTCCATTTATTAATTCTAGATCTGAGCAGTTTCTTTTAAGTTCACAGTTTGAACAAGTGATTTACAGTTGAACCGGCCTCAAGACCGGTTGAACCGACCTCACTTGTTGAACTGTCTTTTTGTCATAAAAGTTCAATGTTTTGTTGAGAATTGCAGTTGTTTGTAGTCTATTCACCACCCCTTTAGGCTAGTTTCCTTCAAACCATGGACTGGACTGTCCAAGCATGTAAGCTCCCCTCAAAGCAGTAGTAGTGTCTTTGGTATTGTTGTCCGACAAGCTCCAAATCTTGAACCAGAAGTGAAGCAATTTATCCAGGAGATGGAACGCAAATGTGCGTTGGTAAGTGTTATGAGGGGTGAGACAATGGAGGGAAAGCGGAGCCCACAAGAGAGCACTGGAGGGATGCGGCGCAAGGCAAAAAAAAATGGAGGGTGGTGTGTTTCGTCCTTTCGCCCGCTGGTGGTTGAAGAGGAGTGGCCTCGTCTGGGTTCCGGTGGTTTTCGAAGCCCTTCGAAAGACTCTGTGATGGATCCGAAGGGCAAGAATCCTCAGAACCTCCAGTGGGATTGATGGGGTCCTAAAGAGAATCCGCAGGGGCCTCAATCTTGGAACAGGGCAAGAAACCTCAGTTGGAAGTTGAAGCCTACACTCGGAAAAGCTGAGCAACAAGAGGGTCTGTTGTCCCCTTCCCCCGGCGAAAGAACTCAAACAGGTAACCCTATCGTTTCTCCTTTACCTCTGAAGAAAGATGTCGATCTTGTTCGTCCCGCTTTCTGTCAGAAATGTGGTGTTGAAGGGCATCATGCTAGAAATTGCTTTAACGCATTGTGGTGTGATATATGCCGTAAGGAGACTCATGTTACATCTCACTGTGTTCTACCTAAGCAAAACAAACCCACCATGCCCATAGTTGGTATGGCTGCTGATGGATTAGGGTTTTACTTGTCTCATTTCGCTAAACCATTGACCAAAAAACCAAAAAGGGTTTTCATCGGTCTAGTTAAAGTGATTGAGGGGTTAGTTTCGGCTGAAGATCATGAAAGAGATTTTGGTTTCCATTTCCCTTGGGGTAAGATGTGGAAGGCTACTAAATGTCATTCTGGATTTCTGATGCAATTCCCCTCCCAAGAACGCCTTGATGAAATGATAAGTTTCCCTGAGCTTAAGATGAAGATGTCTGGTGCCAAGATTGTTGTTGTGCCTTGGAGTTCTCGGGCCAAGCCCAAATCTAGGCTTCATATTGTGTGGGTTATTGCTGAGAATGTCCCTGAGGAACTACAAAATTATCAGTCGATTTGTGAAATTGGCTCAATGATTGGGGCTGTTGAGGAAGTTGACCTCATGTCCTTGGACTCTGATGATATTGTGAGATTCAAAATCCACATAAAAAGTGTGGCTATGATTCCTCCTGTGGTGGAAGTGGCAGTCAAGCCCTTCCTGTATGATATCTTCTTTAGAATTGAATCAATCTGTGATGAGGGTTGGAATGATGATTTAGTGAACCTGGGCAAGAGAGATTCTGTTCAAATTCATGGGACCAATGACCCATTATTTGACAAATCTGGGGAAAACCTAAAAATGTGGAAGAAGAAACCCTGGACGCTGATCTTACTCCTAATCCCAAATTAGGGGAGTCTTCTTCTCAAGGCAAAGAGTCTGCCAAACATTCTGAACCCAACCTTAAGATTTCCAAAAACATTCCTGATGAGGATCAGAAACTTGATAACCTCAGTGATGAGAAAGTGGATTTTGACCCAAATGAAGATGATCTGCTGAGTTCTCAAGATCTTGAAGAATTTGCTAAAGACATGGAGGAGGATCAAACAGACTTTCAGTCCAAGATTGGTGCTATGATCTCGATTTCCCCCCAATGATGAGGTTTTACAGGATGTGAAAGGTAAAAAATCTCTGGACATGCCCATCAACATCTCTGATGGCATCAGAAAAAGCTCTAGGCTGGAGAAGAATGATGATGTGAAGGTGGCCGATAAAGCTATCTCCAGAGCTGAAGCCAAAGATGCCTTCCTCAACAAAGGTATGTATACTAACTCTTTTTCTCTACTTGATTCTAATAACGTTGACTTGCTAGATATAGCTAATAAATTAGGAGTTTCTTTGGGTCCTTCTGAAACTGCTGCAATAGATAATCTGGAGTTGATCAAAGAGCTGGAACTTTCCAGAAAAATTCTAGCAATTCAAGCTTGTAAAAATAATAATACTTCAAATTTGCAGGTCCCCCTCCTTGATGATCACAAAGATGTGGATAGCAGTGTCCATGATGATTCAGATATAAACAATGATCAGGATTTCCTTGATGTTATGATTTTAAGAAAAGGAAGGAAAATAAAACATCGAGAAAAAACAACCAAAAGAAAAGCTTCCCCAAAAAGTAGATATACATCTACTAAAAACTGGGTGTCTGACCTTTCTGACCTCCCCCCAGATCCGATTTAAAAATGATTGGCCTTATGTGGAATTGTACGGGGTTGGGTCGGAGTACTAAGTTTGATTTCTTGAGAGAAATCATTAGAGAGGAAAAAGTTGATTTTATTGGTTTACAGGAAACTAAAAAAATCATTTCAATGATTCTCTCTTGTCCTCGCTTGCTGGTAACAAACTTTTTGCCTGGTTTTCCTCTCCTCCTAATGGGAGATCGGGTGGCCTTTTAGTGGGCTTTAACTCTGAGGTGTTTGATGTCTGAGAATTTGAAGCTGGCGAATTTTTGACTCGCACTCTTGTTCTCCACAGAGAAAAAAAATCTTATTTAGAATTTTGTCAATGTGTATGGGGCTGCTCAAAAGGAACATAAAAGCCGATTTCTCAGTGAACTGTTTGCAGTCTGCTCGAGAAGTCAGGTCCCCCTGCTTATTGGTGGTGACTTTAACATCCTCAGAAAAGCTGAGGAAAAAAATAAACCGGGCGGCCTCAGTAAGTGGAGCTCCTTGTTTAATAGTATCATAGACCATCATGGTCTAGTGGAATTTGATTTGAAAAATAGATTGTATACGTGGTCTAACAACCGTAGTGATCCTACGTTTGAAAAGTTAGATAGATTTTTGGCCAGTCCTGACTGGGATCTTGCTTATAACAATATCAGTGTTCGTGGTTTGAATAGATCCTTCTCGGATCATGCTCCCCTTTGTCTTCAAACTGATGCTATCCCCATTGCGCGTAAGGACTTTAGATACGAGCTGTGCTGGAAGCTTAGACCGGACTTTCACAACTTAGTGAAAAGTAATTGGTCTCTCCCAGTGGGTGCGACCCATAGCCTTGATGTGTGGAAGCTAAAACTGAAACGTCTGAGACAAAAGCTTAAAGGTTGGAATAATAATATTGTAGGTCACTACAAGAAGCTGAAAAAAGATTTGATTGAAAAAATTGACACCCTTGATAAAATCAGTGAGACTTCGGGTTTGTCAGATGCTGATAGATTTGTGAAACTTGACCTGGAATCTAACCTCAAGAAGATTGTTGATGAGGAAAACATTAGTGTCGGCGTTCCGAGACCGGGGGGTCCCTGAGCCGACGAGTGAATGTTGCCGCGTGCCCCAGCCCAGATGGGTCGAGCGCGAGGGCGAGCGCGAAGGGGGGAGAGCGAGGCGGCCGGAGACCGGCGTGAGAGAGGTGGGAATCCCGCGGCCTTCGTGTTCGTCCCGCGCCCAGGTCGGGTGCGCTTGTAGTAGGGGGTTACAAGCGTCCACGCGGGAGAAAGAGCGAGCGGCTCCAAGCGAGCGCGTGTCTCGTCCTCGGCCTCACGCGGCCAACCCTCTCTAAGAGGGCCCTGGTCCTCCCTTTTATAGGCGCAAGGAGAGGATCTAGGTGTACAATGGGGGGTGTAGCAGAGTGCTACGTGTCTAGCGGAGGAGAGCTAGCACCCTAAGTACATGCCGTTGTGGCAGCCGGAGAGATTTTGGCACCCAGCTGGTGTGATGTCGTGGCCGTCGGAGGAGCGATGGAGCCTGGCAGAGGGACAGCTGTCGGAGCGGTTGAATCCTTGCTGATGTCCTCTTGCTTCCGTAAGGGGGCTGAGAGCCGCCGTCGTCACAGAGTATGCAGGGCGCCATCATTGCCTATCTGGCGGGGCGAGCCAGATGGGACGCCGGTCTTGTTCCCTGCGGCCCGAGTCAGCTCGGGGTAGGGTGATGATGGCGCCTCCTGTTGACGTGGCTGGTCTACGCCCTAGGTTGGGCGATGTGGAAGCTCCTCCGAAGCCGAGGTCGAGTCTGTCTTCCGTGGCCGAGGTCGGGTCCGAGCCCCAGGTTCGGGCGAGGCGAAGATCGCCGGCTGGTGCCGGCGCGGAGTCCGAGCCCTGGGGTCGGGCGAAGCGGAGTTCGTCGTCTTCTAGGGCTGAGCCCAAGTCCGAGCCCTGGGTCGGGCGAGGCGGAGATCGCCGTCTTCTGGGGCCGAGCCCAAGTCCGAGCCCTGGGTCGAGCGAGGCGGAGATCGTCGTCTTCTAGGGCCGAGCCCAAGTCCGAGCCCTAGGTCGGGCGAGGCGGAGATCGTCGTCTCCTGGGACTTAGCCCGAGTCCGAGCCCTGGGTCGGGCGGAGTTCGCCGTCTTCTGGGACTTAGCCCGAGTCCGAGCCCTGGGTCGGGCGGAGTTCGCCGTCTTCCGGGTCTTAGCCCGAGTCCGAGCCCTGGGTCGGGCGGAGTTCACCATCTTCCGGGACTTAGCCCGAGTCTGAGCCCTAGGTTGGGCGGAGCGGAGCTTCCTATGGTGCCTTTGGCCGGGCCTGACCGCCTGTTAATCTCACTCTGTCAAGTGGCACCGCAGTCGGAGTGGCGCAGGCGGCGCTGTCCTTCTGTCAGGCCGGTCAGTGGAGCGGCGAAGTGACGGCGGTCACTTCGGCTCTGCCGGCTGGGGGGCGCGTGTCAGGATAAAGGTGTCAGGCCACCTTTGCATTAAATGCTCCTGCGACTTGGTCGGTCAGTGCGGCGATTTGGTCAGGGTTGCTTCTTAGCGAAGACAGGACCTCGGGCGAGCCGGAAATATGTTCGCCGCTGAAGGGGGGCCTCGGGCGAGACGGAAATCCTCCGGGGTCGGCTGCCCTTGTCCGAGGCCAGGCTCGGGTGAGGCGTGATCGAGTCCCTTGAATGGACTGATCCCTGACTTAATCGCACCCATCAGGCCTTTGCAGCTTTGTGCTGATGGGGGTTACCAGCTGAGAATTAGGAGCCTTGAGGGTACCCCTAATTATGGTCCCCGACAGTAGCCCTCGAGCCTCGAAGGGAGTGTTTGCACTCGCTTGGAGGCTTTCGTCGCACTTTTTTGCAAGGGGACCAGCTGAAAGGGAATTAGGCTTACACCTAGTTCCTAAATAATTTTGGTGGTTGAATTGCCCAACACAAACATTGGACTAACTAGTTTACTCTAGTGCATAAGTTATACAGGTGCAAAAGGTTCACAATCAGCCAATAAAAAGACCAAGTGTTGGATTCAACTAAGGAGCAATGAGGCAACCGAGGGCACCTCTGGCTGAAGGCACCGGACTGTCCGGTGTGCACCAGACATGTCCGGTGCGACCAGAGGACTTCGACTCAAACTCTTCGCCCTCGGGAATTCTCGGAAGACGATGCGCTAAAATTCACCGGACTGTCCGGTGTGCACCGGACATGTCCGGTGCTCCAAGGAAGCGCGGTCTCCGGAACTCGCCAGCCTCGGGTTGGCGCGGTAGCCGCTCCGCTAAAATTCACCGGACTGTCCGGTGTGCACCGGACTGTCCGGTGCGCCTGCGGAGCAACGGCTCCCTGCGGCGCCAACGGCTCCCTGCGGTGCATTTAATGCGCGCGCAGCGCGCGCAGACGTCAGGATCACCCATACCGGTGCACCGGACATCAAACAGTACATGTCCGGTGTGCACCGGACACCCAGGCGGGCCCAGAAGTCAGAAGCTCCAACGGTCAGAATCCAACGGCAATGGTGACGTGGCAGGGGCACCGGACTGTCCGGTGTGCACCGGACTGTCCGGTGCGCCATCGAACAGACAGGTTCCAGCAACGGTCACTTTTGGTGGTTGGGGCTTTAAATACCCCAACCACCCCACATTCATTGCCATCCAATTTTTCCAACTCTCAACCACTTACAAGAGCTAGGCATTCAATTCTAGACACATACAAAGAGATCAAATCCTCTCCAATTCCACTCAAGCCCTTAGTGACTAGCGAGAGAGATTTGCCGTGTTCTTTTGAGCTCTTGCACTTGGATCGCTTTCTTTCTTTCTCATTTGTTCTTGAGATCATCACTCAATTGTAACCAAGGCAAGAGGCACCAATTGTGTGGTGGCCCTTGCGGGGAAGTTTTGTTCCCGGTTGATTGAGAAGAAGAGAAAGCTCACTCGATCCGTGGGATCGTTTGAGAGAGGGAAGGGTTGAAAGAGACCCGGCCTTTGTGGCCTCATCAACGGGGAGTAGGTTTGCGAGAACCGAACCTCGGTAAAACAAATCCTCGTGTCACACTCTTATTTGCTTGCGATTTGTTTTTGCGCCCTCTCTCGCGGACTCGTTTCCTTATTACTAACGCTAACCCGGCTTGTAGTTGTGATTATTTTTGTAAATTTCAGTTTCGCCCTATTCACCCCCCCTCTAGGCGACTATCAATTGGTATCAGAGCCCGGTGCTTCATTAGAGCCTAACCGCTCGAAGTGATGTCGGGAGATCACACCAAGAGGGAGATGGAGACCGGCGATGACAAGCCCACTACAAGCCAAGGGAGCACTTCATCGGAAGAGTCCCGCACCAAGAGAAAAGAGAAGAAGAAGAACTCCTCCAAGCGAAAGGAGAAAAGATCTTCCTCTTCTCACCACAAGGAGAAGAAGGAAAAGTCTTCTTCTCACAAGCCGCATCGGAGTGGGGACAAGCACAAGAGGATGAGGAAGGTGGTCTACTACGAGACCGACACTTCATCGACATCTACCTCCGGCTCCGACGCGGCGTCCGTCACTTCTAAACGCCAAGAGCGTAAGAAGTATAGTAAGATCCCCCTACGCTACCCTCGCATTCCTAAACATACACCTTTACTATCCATCCCATTAGGCAAACCACCAACCTTTAATGGTGAAGATTATGCTATGTGGAGTAATTTGATGCGATTTCATCTAACCTCTCTCCACAAAAGATTATGGGATGTTGTTGAGTATGGTGTACAGGTACCATCCGTAGGGGATGAAGACTACGACACGGACGAAGTGGCCCAAATCGAGCACTTCAACTCCCAAGCCGCAACCATCCTTCTTGCCTCTCTAAGCAAGGAGGAATACAACAAAGTACAAGGGTTGAAGAACGCCAAGGAGATTTGGGACCTACTCAAGACGGCGCACGAGGGTGATGAACTCACAAAGATCACCAAGCGGGAAACGATCGAGGGGGAGCTCGGTCGCTTCCGTCTTCGCCAAGGGGAGGAGCCACAAGACATGTACAACCGGCTCAAAACCTTGGTAAACCAAGTGCGCAACCTCGGGAGCGCAAAATGGGATGACCACGAGGTGGTTAAGGTTATTTTAAGAGCACTTATTTTCCTTAACCCTACTCAAGTACAATTAATTCGTGGTAATCCTAGATATCCACTAATGACCCCCGAGGAAGTTATCGGGAATTTTGTGAGCTTTGAATGCATGATTAAGGGCTCCAAGAAGATCAACGAGCTTGATGAACCCTCCACATCCGAGGCGCAACCCGTGGCCTTCAAGGCAACGGAGGAGAAGAAGGAGGAGTCTACACCAAGTAGACAACCGATTGACGCCTCCAAGCTCGACAATGAGGAGATGGCCCTAATCATCAAAAGCTTTCGGCAAATCCTCAAGCAACGGAAGGGGAAGGACTACAAATTCCGTTCCAAGAAGGTTTGCTACAAGTGTGGTAAGCCCGGTCACTTTATTGCTAAATGTCCATTATCAAGTGATAGTGACAGGGGAGACGACAAGAAGGGCAAGAGGAAGGAGAAGAAGAAGTACTACAAGAAGAAGGGCGGCGATGCCCATGTTTGTCGGGAGTGGGACTCCGACGAAAGCTCAAGCGACTCCTCCGACGACGAGGACGCCGCCAACATCGCCGTCACCAAGGGCCTCCTCTTCCCCAACATCGGCCACAAGTGTCTCATGGCCAAGGACGGCAAAAAGAAGGTAAAATCAAAGTCCTCCACTAAATATGAAACATCTAGTGATGAGGATGATGATAAAAATGAAGAGGATAATTTGCGCATTCTTTTTGCTAACCTCAACATGCAACAAAAGGAAAAATTAAATGAATTGATTAGTGCTATACATGAGAAGGATGATCTCTTGGATTCTCAAGAGGACTTCCTTATTAAAGAAAATAAGAAGCATGTTAAGGTTAAAAATGCTTATGCTCTAGAAAGAGAAAAATGTGAAAAATTGTCTAGTGAGCTAAGCACTTGTCATGAGACTTTAGACAACCTTAGAAATGAAAATGCAAATTTGTTAGCTAAGGTTGATTCTCATGTTTGCATTAATCCTAGAAATGATAATGTTGTTTTGCTTGCTAGGATTGATGAGTTAAATGTTTCCATTGCTAGCCTTAGAAATGAAAATGAGAAATTAATTGCTAAGGCTAAAGATTTTGATGTTTGCAATACTACTATTTCCGACCTTAGAACTAAAAATGATATGTTGCATGCTAAGGTTGTTGAACTTAAATCTTGCAAATCCTCTACATCTAATGTTGAGCATGTTTCCATTTGTACTAGATGTAGAGATATTAATATTGATGCTATCCATGATCATCTAGCCTTAATTAAAAAACAAAATGATCACATAGCACAACTTAATACTAAGATTAGAGAGCATGACTTAGAAAATGAAAAATTTAAACTTGCTAGAAGCATGCTCTATAATGGGAGACGCCCTGGCATTAAGGATGGCATTGGCTTCCAAAGGGGAGACAATGTCAAAATTAATGCCCCTCCAAAGAACTTGTCTAACTTTGTTAAGGGCAAGGCTCCCATGCCTCAGGACAACGAGGGTTACATTTTGTACCCTGCCGGCTATCCTGAGAGCAAAATTAGGAAAATTCATTCTAGGAAGTCTCACTCTGACCCTAATCATGCTTTTATGTATAAGGGTGAGACATCTAGATCTAGGCAACCAACCCATGCCAAGTTGCCTAGAAAGAAAACTACTAATGCATCAAATGATCATAGCATTTCATTTAAAACTTTTGATGCATCTTATGTTTTGACTAACAAATCCGGCAAGGTAGTTGCCAAGATTGTTGGGGGCAAACACAAGGGCTCCAAGACTTGTGTTTGGGTACCCAAAGTTCTTGTATCTAATGCCAAAGGACCCAAAACCGTTTGGGTACCTAAAACAAAGAACTAAACTTGTTTTGTAGGTTTATGCATCCGGGGGCTCAAGTTGGATACTCGACAGCGGGTGCACAAACCACATGACAGGGGAGAAAAGGATGTTCTCCTCATATGAGAAAAACCAAGATCCCCAACGAGCTATCACATTCGGGGATGGAAACCAAGGTTTGGTCAAAGGTTTGGGTAAAATTGCTATATCCCCTGACCATTCCATTTCTAATGTTTTTCTTGTAGATTCCTTAGATTACAATTTGCTTTCCGTATCCCAATTATGTCAAATGGGCTACAACTGTCTTTTTACTGATATAGGTGTTACTGTCTTTAGAAGAAGTGATGATTCAATAGCTTTTAAGGGAGTGTTAGAGGGTCAGCTATACTTAGTAGATTTTAATAGAGCTGAACTCAACACTTGCTTGATTGCTAAGACTAACTTGGGTTGGCTCTGGCACCGCCGACTAGCCCATGTTGGAATGAAGAATCTTCACAAGCTTCTAAAGGGAGAACACATTTTGGGACTAACCGATGTTCATTTTGAGAAAGACAGGATTTGTAGCGCATGCCAAGCCGGGAAGCAAGTTGGTGTCCATCATCCACACAAAAACATCATGACTACCGACAGGCCACTGGAGCTCCTACACATGGATCTATTCGGCCCGATCGCTTACATAAGCATCGGCGGTAGTAAGTATTGTCTTGTAATTGTGGATGATTATTCTCGCTTCACTTGGGTATTCTTTTTGCAGGAAAAATCACAAACCCAAGAGACCTTAAAGGGATTCTTGAGACGGGCTCAAAATGAGTTCGGCTTAAGGATCAAGAAAATTAGAAGCGACAATGGAACGGAGTTCAAGAACTCTCAAATCGAAGGCTTCCTTGAGGAGGAGGGCATCAAGCATGAGTTCTCTTCTCCCTACACTCCACAACAAAATGGTGTAGTGGAGAGGAAGAATCGAACTCTATTGGACATGGCAAGAACCATGCTTGATGAGTACAAGACACCGGATCGGTTTTGGGCCGAGGCGGTCAACACCGCCTGCTACGCCATCAACCGGTTATATCTTCACCGAATCCTCAAGAAGACATCTTATGAACTCCTAACCGGTAAAAAGCCCAATATTTCATATTTTAGAGTTTTTGGTAGCAAATGTTTTATACTTGTTAAAAGAGGTAGAAAATCTAAATTTGCTCCTAAAACTGTAGAAGGCTTTTTACTAGGATATGACTCAAACACAAGGGCATATAGAGTCTTTAACAAGTCCTCAGGACTTGTTGAAGTTTCTTGTGACGTTGTGTTTGATGAGACTAACGGCTCTCAAGTAGAGCAAGTTGATCTTGATGATATAGGTGAAGAACAGGCTCCATGCATAGCGCTAAGAAACATGTCCATTGGGGATGTGTGTCCTAAGGAATCCGAAGAGCCTTCACAAGCACAAGATCAACCATCCTCCTCCATGCAAGCATCTCCACCAACTCAAGTTGAGGATGAGGCTCAAGATGTTGAACAAGAAGATCAAGAAGATGAGCCACCTCAAAGTGACGGCAACGATCAAGAGGGAGATACAAATGATGAAGACAAGGAGGATGAACAACCAAGGCCGCCACACCCAAGAGTCCACCAAGCAATACAACGAGATCACCCCGTCGACACTATCCTTGGCGATATTCATAAGGGGGTAACTACTCGATCTCGTGTTGCTCATTTTTGTGAACATTACTCGTTTGTTTCCTCTATTGAGCCAACCAGGGTAGAGGAAGCACTACAAGATTCGGATTGGGTGATGGCGATGCAAGAGGAGCTCAACAATTTCACGAGGAACGAGGTATGGCACTTAGTTCCACGTCCTAATCAAAATGTTGTAGGAACCAAGTGGGTCTTCCGCAACAAGCAAGACGAGCATGGTGTGGTGACTAGGAACAAAGCTCGACTCGTGGCCAAGGGGTATTCACAAGTCGAAGGTTTGGATTTTGGTGAAACCTATGCACCCGTAGCTAGGCTTGAGTCAATTCGTATATTATTGGCCTATGCTACTTACCATGGCTTCAAGCTCTATCAAATGGACGTGAAGAGTGCCTTCCTCAATGGACCAATCAAGGAGGAGGTCTATGTTGAGCAACCTCCCGGCTTTGAAGACAGTGAGTACCCTAACCATGTTTATAGGCTCTCTAAGGCGCTTTATGGGCTTAAGCAAGCCCCAAGAGCATGGTATGAATGCCTTAGAGATTTCCTTATTGCAAATGGCTTCAAAGTCGGCAAGGCCGATCCTACTTTATTTACTAAAACTCTTGACAATGATTTGTTTGTATGCCAAATTTATGTTGATGATATCATATTTGGATCTACTAACAAATCTACATGTGAAGAATTTAGTAGGATCATGACACAAAAATTCGAGATGTCAATGATGGGGGAGTTGAAGTATTTTCTAGGATTTCAAGTCAAGCAACTCCAAGAGGGCACCTTCATCAGCCAAACAAAGTATACTCAAGATATTCTAAGCAAGTTTGGAATGAAGGATGCCAAACCCATCAAGACACCCATGGGAACCAATGGGCATCTCGACCTCGACACGGGAGGTAAGTCCGTGGATCAAAAGGTATACCGGTCGATGATTGGATCATTGCTTTATTTATGTGCATCTCGACCGGACATTATGCTTTCCGTATGCATGTGTGCAAGATTCCAAGCCGACCCTAAGGAATCACACCTTACGGCCGTGAAACGAATCTTGAGATATTTGGCTTTTACTCCTAAGTTTGGGCTTTGGTACCCTCGGGGATCCACTTTTGATTTGATTGGGTATTCGGATGCTGATTGGGCGGGGTGTAGGATTAACAGGAAGAGCACATCGGGGACTTGCCAGTTCTTGGGAAGATCCTTGGTGTCATGGGCTTCAAAGAAGCAAAATTCGGTCGCTCTTTCCACCGCCGAAGCCGAGTATATTGCCGCAGGCCATTGTTGCGCGCAATTGCTTTGGATGAGGCAAACCCTGCGGGACTACGGTTACAAATTAACCAAAGTCCCTTTGCTATGTGACAATGAGAGTGCAATCAAAATGGCCGACAATCCCGTCGAGCATAGCCGCACTAAGCACATAGCCATTCGGTATCATTTTCTTCGGGATCACCAACAAAAGGGGGATATCGAGATTTCTTACATTAATACTAAAGATCAATTAGCCGATATCTTTACCAAGCCACTTGATGAGCAATCTTTTACCTGACTTAGGCATGAGCTCAATATTCTTGATTCTAGGAATTTCTTTTGCTAATCTTGCACACATAGCAAATGAATATACCTTTGATCATGTCTCTTTTATATATGCTATGACTAATGTGTTTTCAAGTGTATTTCAACCAAGTCATAGGTATATTGAAAGGGAATTGGAGTCTTCGGCGAAGACAAGGCTTCCACTCCACTACTCATCCTTCGTCGTCGCTCCGCATCATCTCTCCAACTTTGGTATAATCTTCACTCATTCATTTCATGACCAAAGGGGGAGAAAGTACCTCATTGGGCTCTAATGATTCCGTTTTTGGCGATTCATGCCAAAGGGGGAGAAAATATGAGCCCAAAACAAAAGGACCGCACCACCACCTAATTTTTTAAATTTGATGATTTTCATTGGTAAATTTCAAAATTTGTATCTCTTTATGTTCTAAAGGGGGAGGAAATAGTATTTCAAAATGATAAATCAAAACCCTCTTGAACACTAAGAGGTGGATCTCATTTAGGGGGAGTTTTGTTTAGTCAAAGGAAAAGCATTTGAACAAAGGAAGAAAATTTCAAAACTTGAAAATGCTTTGCAAATCTTATTCATTTACCTTTGACTATCTTGCAAAATAACTTTGAAAAAGAATTTACAAAAGAATTTGCAAAAACAAAACTTGTGGTGCAAGTGTGGTCCAATATGTCAAAAACAAAGAAAACAATCCATGCGCATCATATAAGTATATATTGGCTCAATTCCAAGCAACCTTTGCACTTACATTATGTAAACTAGTTCAATTATGCACTTCTATATTTGCTTTGGTTTGTGTTGGCATCAATCACCAAAAAGGGGGAGATTGAAAGGGAATTAGGCTTACACCTAGTTCCTAAATAATTTTGGTGGTTGAATTGCCCAACACAAACATTGGACTAACTAGTTTACTCTAGTGCATAAGTTATACAGGTGCAAAAGGTTCACAATCAGCCAATAAAAAGACCAAGTGTTGGATTCAACTAAGGAGCAATGAGGCAACCGAGGGCACCTCTGGCTGAAGGCACCGGACTGTCCGGTGTGCACCGGACATGTCCGGTGCGACCAGAGGACTTCGACTCAAACTCTTCGCCCTCAGGAATTCTCGGAAGACGACGCGCTAAAATTCACCGGACTGTCCGGTGTGCACCGGACATGTCCGGTGCTCCAAGGAAGCGCGGTCTCCGGAACTCGCCAGCCTCGGGTTGGCGCGGTAGCCACTCCGCTAAAATTCACCGGACTGTCCGGTGTGCACCGGACTGTCCGGTGCGCCTGCGGAGCAACGGCTCCCTGCGGCGCCAACGGCTCCCTGCGGTGCATTTAATGCGCGCGCAGCGCGCGCAGACGTCAGGATCGCCCATACCGGTGCACCGGACATCAAACAGTACATGTCCGGTGTGCACCGGACACCCAGGCGGGCCCAGAAGTCAGAAGCTCCAACGGTCAGAATCCAACGGCAATGGTGACGTGGCAGGGGCACCGGACTGTCCGGTGTGCACCGGACTGTCCGGTGCGCCATCGAACAGACAGGTTCCAGCAACGGTCACTTTTGGTGGTTGGGGCTATAAATACCCCAACCACCCCACATTCATTGCCATCCAAGTTTTCCAACTCTCAACCACTTACAAGAGCTAGGCATTCAATTCTAGACACATACAAAGAGATCAAATCCTCTCCAATTCCACTCAAGCCCTTAGTGACTAGCGAGAGAGATTTGCCGTGTTCTTTTGAGCTCTTGCGCTTGGATCGCTTTCTTTCTTTCTCATTTGTTCTTGAGATCATCACTCAATTGTAACCAAGGCAAGAGGCACCAATTGTGTGGTGGCCCTTGCGGGGAAGTTTTGTTCCCGGTTGATTGAGAAGAAGAGAAAGCTCACTCGATCCGTGGGATCGTTTGAGAGAGGGAAGGGTTGAAAGAGACCCGACCTTTGTGGCCTCCTCAACGGGGAGTAGGTTTGCGAGAACCGAACCTCGGTAAAACAAATCCTCGTGTCACACTCTTATTTGCTTGCGATTTGTTTTTGCGCCCTCTCTCGCGGACTCGTTTCCTTATTACTAACGCTAACCCGGCTTGTAGTTGTGATTATTTTTGTAAATTTCAGTTTCGCCCTATTCACCCCCCCTCTAGGCGACTATCACCAGCCTTTCTCGGTTACGCTTTTGTTCCGGTGGGTGCGCGCGAGCGCACCCGCCGGGTGTAGCCCCCGAGGCCTCGGAGGAGTGGTTTCACTCCTTCGAGGTCTTACTGCCTCACGTAGTGCTTCGACTGGTCTGGTCATTCCCTCATGCGAGCTGGCCGTAGCCTAGGTGTACGGTCGGGTCCCAAGTTCTCGGGCTGGTATGTTGACGCTGTCAACGGTTCGGCCGGAGCCGGGTTTGCGAGAGCAGCCCCCGAGCTTCTGCACAGAGCGAGAGGGCGGTCAGGGGTAGACTCGACTTTTTTACATACGCCCCTGCGTCGCCTTTCCGCAAGGAGGAGGGGGGAAAGCGCCATGTTGCCCTCGATGGGCGCCGAACATGGTGTCTCCGATGAGCTGCAAGTGGGTAATCCGAGTGGACGTCCGTGCCCCGTTCGTTAGGGGTCGGCTAGGGGCCCAGAGGCACGCCCAAAAGTACCTGCGGGTGATCTGCCAGACCCGGTCCCCTGGTGACGGGGTCCGAGGGCTTGATGCCTCCCTCTGATGGGATTCTGTTACAAGATCGTTCCCGCTGGTCTCGGAAATGTCCTAGGGTACCTCGGGAGCGCAGCCCGAGCCTTGGTTATGTATCGAACGTACCCATGGTCATCCCTCGCTCGGCGTCTGAGGCGGCTGTGAACCCTTCGGGGGCCAGCCTTCGAACCCCTGATCAGTAATGGGCGCGGAGCCCGAGTAGCCTGAGGCGGCCGTGGAACCCTTTCGAGGGGCCGGCCTTCGAACCTCTGACCAGTAGTGGGTGTAGGGCCCACGCGATCTGAGGCGGCTGTCGAACCCTTCTGGGGGCCAGCCTTCGAACCTCTGATCAGTAGGGGGGCTCTGAGCCTGGTTCCTTCTCGGGGAAGGATCCTTTTTGGGGTATCCCCCTTTCCCGGTCCCTGTTGCAAGAGAGAGAAAGAGGAAAAATGGAAAAGGATACGAAATCGAACGATGCGGCGTACCTTTTTTGACGCGGTCATTACGGCGAAGGCGAAGCGTCGCTCGCTTCTCCTGCCAGAGGCGCCGCGTGTCCCGCCGCGGAGTTGATGCGACAGGGCGAGTAGTTCGCAGGGTAGCCGTTGCGCGTGCGTGAGCTGTTCGAGGAACGGGTCACGGGCGCGTTGCCTTCACGCCGTGAGAGAGGGTTCTCTCGCTGCCCCCAGACGGGATGTGAGCTTGGCTGACGACGTGACCGCTGCACCTGCCCGCCTGCCACCGCCATTACTGCCGGCCCGTCTTCGGCCGTATTGACCGTCGCGCCAGGCTGGAGCCGCTGGGTCGTGCGCTGGGTGGCCTCGAGTCACGGTATTGGTTCCGCAGTCGAGGAGGCGCGGTGGTGGCACAGGTGGCGGTGCAGTTATTCACACGTAGCAACCAGCGCACCGGTTGCATGACGCGTGGGCCTGGGCCTCCATGCCGGGCGTGTTGGGAGTCGGAGAAGTGCGCCCACTTGGCGCGGTTGCATGCCGCCTGCACGGCTGCCCGCCCTTTCGCCCGCTAGTCTGGGCAAAAGTGGAGGGTCGCTTGTAACCGCTGGGCGGTCGTACGCACCGCGCGCGGCGGTTTGGCTTCTTCTGCTTTGAGTCGGCTTGCATGACGTGTGGGACCCAGCCCCCGCGCCGTAGGGGAGGACCTTGGAGTGTGTTGGAGAAGACTCAGCCCGTGATGGCTGGGGACGCAAGTAGGGAGAACCGCCTTTAAAAGGAGGGTGACCCCCTTGGAAGGCGACCATGTCTTCGCGCTCCCTTATGCATCGTGTCTTTCCACCTTCCAAGCCCCCGGATGGGGGAGATCCGCCGTCTTTCCGCCTCGTCGTTGGGGGAACACAACTCCGTGGGAGTTGGTACCTTTCAGCCATCGTTCGGCTTCAAGGATTTTCATCATGCAGCCCGGCTGGACCCCTCCGCCGGCGGTCACCCCAGACGGTGACCACCAGCCCCTGGGTGGGGAGAAGCAAGCCGGGCTGCGATCTTGGTCCCACCCTCAGCCTCAAGGATTTTCATCACCCTTGCTGGGGCGGAGGGTGAGGCGAGTCGGGAGGCCGCCTCCGCGTGGGTCGGTAACCCTTTTCTTCCCCCGGCGTCTGGGAGAGAAAGGCATCTCCCAGCTCCGCGGAGGCTTCCCCCAGGCATGCCGGGGTAGGCGGACCGCCGCTGCTCAGCCAGGGTGCAGCATTCCGTCCTCCATCCGGCCATGTCCAGGCCTTCCTCGCGCCGACAGCCGCATCAGTGGGTCGCCCAGCACGTCGCGTGCTGCGAGGGCGGTGCTCATGTTCTGGGCAGCTCCGGCGAGGGCGGGGACCTGCCGGTGCGCTTTGAGGCGTCTGGAACGGGCGACGGCGAGCCACCCGTCGGCCTTCTGTTGCTCCGTAGGCCCCCCAATCGCGTGGGGTTGCTCGTACCTGCGGAGGTGGAACCGGAGTTCCGTTTGCAATGGCACTTCGAATGCCAGTGTTTTTGTTCATTGTGGCTGTCGGGGCCTGAACATGTATGTATTTTTGGCACGGAGCCGTGTTTTTTCCTCATTTCCGAGCACTAAGACTCGCCTGTTGGTTGTCTGAACCGCTTCACCAAGCGTGAGTCGCCCCGTGTAAAGGTGACGAGTGAGGTATCCGTATCCCGGAGGCGTAGGAGTCCCTCGGCTCGGTCGGCCTTGTTGTCCGAGGCTTCTCTAGCTTAATTAAAGGAACCCCTCGGCCGCTCTTCGATGAGCCGAGGCCAGGGGTAGCGGCGTCAACATGAACAGAGGCAGAGTTGGCTCGAAAAGAAAAACCTGGTGGGTCGGAGCCTGGCCGGGTCGTCCGTTAGCGGGACCGACACCGGAATTGACCAGCCGAGGCCTCGGGTCGGGCTGACGTCCTTGGAGGACAGCTGGCCGAGGCCCCGGTGTGACCGGCCGAGCCGCCTGCTTGGGCCGGATTCCCGAGAAGACCCTGGTAGCGATGGCCCGGGCGTGGCGATGACGTCGTCCTTCAGAGTGGAGATCTTCGGACCGCGTCGCCGTCCGAGGCTAGGTCAGACCTCGCCGAAGGTGTCGTCGATGCCGAGGGTGCTGCTGCTCCCTTCAGCCGTCAAGATCTGAGCCTGCAGGATCGGATTGTCTTGTAGCATGTGTTCCCTGCGGCCGCCGAGGCCAAAACACACCCTCGCCGTATTGTAAAGCCGCGTCTCCTTTCCTCTTGTTTCGAGTATCTGGACCTTTTCGTTGGTAACAGAAATGTTTGTGCGAGCGAGAGTTGCTTCTCGCGGAAGGTGACGAGTGAGGTATCCGTATCCCGGAGGCGTAGGAGTCCCTCGGCTCGGTCGGCCTTGCCGCTTACGCGCACTCTTACCCGTCCATGAGGCTCTGTTCCCGACACAGTCGAGAAGGCTCGAGAAATCGCTTCGGCAGAAGAGCTTCCGAACGTGAAGACTTGCTCGGTCCGCGGGATCACTTATCCGAACATGAGTTACTTATCGCAGAAGGCGATGAGTGAGGTATCCGTATCCCGGAGGCGTAGGAGTCCCTCGGCTCGGTCAGCCTTGGCTGCTTACATGTACTCCGTCGTTTTCAGGATCCACTTTCGAAGTAGTCAAACAGCCCGAAAGACCTTCTGGCAGAAAAGATCTTTTTTCGAGGAAAATTTTGACGCAGAGGGGGTTCCCCCCCTTTTAGCCCCCGAGGGAGGGTCCGGCTTTGCCGAGGCAAGGCCGACCCTTCCTTGACGACTAAACTTTTGCTGGGCGCGAGGTATATGAACAACTTGAAAATATCTTAAGGGTAGAAGCGACGTAGCTGTTGGATGTTCCAAGCGTTGCCGTAGACCTCGCCTTGACTGTTGGCCAGCTTGTACATTCCGGGCTTCAGAACTTTGGCGATGACGAACGGCCCCTCCCAGGGGGGCGTGAGCTTGTGCCGCCCTCGGGCGTCTTGTCGCAGCTGAAGCACCAGGTCGCCCACCTGGAGGTCTCGAGACCGGACCCCTCGGGCGTGGTAGCGTCGCAGGGACTGCTGGTATCGCTCCAAGTGCAGTAAGGCCTTGTCTCGAGCCTCCTCCAGCTGGTCCAGCGAGTCTTCTCGGCTAGCTTGGTTGCTTTGGTCGGAGTAGGCCCTCGCCCTCGGGGAGCCGTATTCCAGGTCTGTGGGCAAGACATCCTCGGCCCCGTAGACTAGGAAGAACGGCGTGAAGCCCGTGGCTCGGCTTGGCGTTGTCCTTAGACTCCAGACCATCGAGGGGAGTTCCTTCATCCATCGCTTGCCGAACTTGTTGAGGTCGTTGTAGATCCGAGGCTTGAGCCCTTGTAGAATCATGCCGTTGGCACGCTCTACTTTCCCATTTGACATGGGGTGAGCCACGGCGGCCCAGTCCACCCGGATGTGATGATCCTCGCAGAAGTCCAGGAACTTTCTGCCGGTGAACTGGGTGCCGTTGTCGGTGATGATGGAGTTCGAGACCCCGAAGCGATGGATGATGTTGGTGAAGAACGCCACCGCCTGCTCGGACCTGATGCTGTTCAGGGGTCGGACCTCGATCCACTTGGAGAATTTGTCGATGGCGACCAGCAGGTGCGTGTAGCCCCCGGGTGCCTTCTGCAAGGGGCCGACGAGGTCCAGACCCCACACAGCAAAAGGCCAGGTGATGGGTATCGTCTGCAGAGCCTGAGCGGGCAGGTGGGTCTGCCTTGCGTAGAACTGGCACCCTTCGCAGGTGCGGACAATTCTAGTGGCGTCGGCCACCGCCGTCGGCCAGTAGAAGCCTTGCCGGAAAGCATTCCCGACAAGGGCTCGAGGCGCTGCGTGATGGCCGCAAGCCCCCGAGTGTATCTCTCGCAGGAGTTCCTGACCTTCGGCGATGGAGATGCATCGCTGGAGGATGCCGGAGGGGCTGCGGTGGTAGAGCTCCTTCTCATCACCCAGCAAGACGAACGACTTCGCGCGCCGCGCCACCCGCCGAGCCTCGGCTCGGTCGGAGGGTAGCTCTCCTCGGTGAAGATATTGCAGGTACGGGGTCTGCCAGTTTTGATCAGGCGTGACCCCACTTCGCTCCCCCCCGACGTGCAGCGTCTCGCCCTCGGGGGCCGAGGGTACCTCGGGCCGAACCGAGGATGCCTCAGACCGAGCCGAGGGTGCCTCGGGATGATCCGAGATTGCCTCGGGTTGGGCCGAGGGTGCCTCGGGCTGATCCGAGGGTGCCTCGGGCTCGGGCGTATCGTCGATCTTGACGGAGGGTTGATGCAGATCCCGGGAGAAGACGTCCGGGGGAACCGTCGTTCGCCCCGAGGCTATTTTAGCCAGCTCGTCCGCAGTCTCGTTGTAGCGCCGAGCGACGTGGTTGAGCTCGAGCCCGTAGAACTTGTCTTCCAGGCGCCGAACCTCATCGCAGTAGGCCTCCATCTTTGGGTCGCGGCAGTGGGAGTTCTTCATGACTTGGTCGATGACGAGCTGCGAGTCACCGCGAGCGTCGAGGCGTCGGACCCCTAGCTCGATGGCGATCCGCAACCCGTTGACTAGAGCTTCGTACTCAGCCACGTTGTTGGATGCCGGGAAATGGAGGCGTAGCACGTAGCGTAGGTGCTTCCTGAGGGGCGAGATGAAGAGTAGGCCTGCGCCGGCTCCTGTCTTCATCAGCGACCCGTCGAAGAACATGGTCCAGAGCTCCGGTTGGATCGGAGCCATCGGTAACTGAGTGTCGACCCATTCAGCTACGAAGTCCGCCAAGACCTGGGACTTGATGGCCTTCCGAGGGGCAAACGAGATCGTCTCCCCCATGATTTCCACCGCCCACTTTGCAATCCTACCCGAGGCCTCTCGGCACTGGATGATCTCCCCCAGGGGGAAGGATGACACCACAGTTACCGGATGAGACTCGAAGTAGTGTCGCAGCTTCCGCCGCGTAAGGATCACCGTGTACAGCAGCTTCTGAACTTGTGGGTAGCGGATCTTGGTTTTGGACAGTACCTCACTGACAAAGTAGACTGGCCTCTGAACGGGCAACACATGCCCCTCTTCTTGCCTCTCGACCACAATCGCGGCGCTAACCACCTAAGTGGTCGCGGCGACGTAGACCAGGAGGGCTTCTCCGGCAGCTGGGGGCACCAAGATAGGCGCCTTTGTGAGGAGCGCCTTCAGGTTCCCGAGGGCTTCCTCGGCCTCAGGGGTCCAAGTGAAGCACTCGGCCTTCCTTAAGAGGCGGTACAGAGGTAGACCTCTTTCGCCGAGGCGTGAGATGAAGCGGCTCAGAGCCGCGAGGCATCCCATGACCCTCAGTACGCCTTTCAAGTCCTTGATGGGCCCCATGCTGGTGATAGCTGCAATCTTCTCCGGGTTGGCTTTGATGCCCCGCTCGGAGACGATGAACCCCAAGAGCATGCCTCGGGGTACTCCGAAGACACACTTTTCGGGATTGAGCTTGACGCCTTTCGCCTTGAGACATTGGAATGTCGCTTCAAGGTCAGAAAGGAGGTCGGAGGCTTTTCTCGTCTTGACTACGATGTCATCGACGTAGGCCTCGACCGTGCGGCCAATGTGTTCGCCGAACACATGGTTCATGCACCGCTGGTACGTCGCGCCCGCATTCCTCAAGCCGAACGGCATGGTGACATAGCAGTACATGCCGAAGGGTGTGATGAAAGAAGTCGCGAGCTGGTCGGACTCTTTCATCCTAATTTGATGATACCCTGAGTAGGCATCGAGGAAAGACAGGGTTTCGCACCCAGCAGTGGAATCCACGATTTGGTCGATGTGAGGCAGAGGGTAGGGAACCTTCGGACATGCTTTGTTGAGACCAGTGTAGTCTACACACATCCGCCATTTCCCCCCTTTCTTTCTCACAAGCACAGGGTTGGCAAGCCATTCGAGATGGAATACCTCTTTGAAGAACCCTGCCGCCATTAGCTTGTGGATCTCCTCACCTATGGCTCTGCGCTTCTCCTCGTCGAATCGGCGCAGCGGCTGCTTGACGGGTCGGGCTCCGGCTCGGATGTCCAGCGAGTGCTCGGCGACATCCCTCGGTATGCCGGGCATGTCCGAGGGACCCCACGCGAAGACGTCGGCGTTCGCACGGAGAAAGTCGACGAGCACTGCTTCTATTTGGGATCGAGCCCGGAGCCGATCCGGATCTGCTTGGAGGTGTTGCCGCTGGGGTCGAGGGGGACGGACTTAACCGTCTCCGCTGGCTCAAAGTTGCCGGCATGACGCTTCACATCTGGCACCTCCTTAGAGAGGCTCTCCAGGTCGGCGATGAGGGCCTCGGACTCGGCGAGGGCCTCGGCGTACTCCATGCACTCCACGTCGCATTCGAACGCGTGTTTGTACGTGGGGCCGACGGTGATGACCCCGTTGGGTCCCGGTATCTTGAGCTTCAGGTTAGTGTAGTTGGGGACGGCCATGAACTTCGCGTAGCATGGCCTCCCCAGTACCGTGTGGTAGGTCCCTCGGAACCCGACCACCTCGAACGTCAGGGTCTCCCTTCGGAAGTTGGAGGGTGTTCCGAAGCAGACGAGAAGGTCGAGCTGTCCGAGGGGTTGGACGCGCTTCCCGGGAATGATCCCATGGAAGGGCGCAGCGCCTGCCCGGACAGAGGACAGATCGACACGTAGAAGCCCGAGGGTCTCGGCGTAGATGATGTTGAGGCTGCTGCCTCCGTCCATGAGGACCTTGGTGAGCCTGACGTCGCCGATGACGGGGTCGACGACGAGCGGGTGTTTCCCCAGGCTCGGCACATGGTTGTGGTGATCGTCTCGGTCGAAGGTGATGGGCTTGTCGGACCAGTCTAGATAGACTGGCGCCGTCACCTTGACCGAGCAGACCTCCCGGCGCTCTTGCTTGCGGTGCCGAGCCGAGGCGTTCGCCGCTTGCCCACCATAGATCATGAAGCAGTCGCGGACCTCGGGGTACTCTCCTGCCTGGTGATCTTCCTTCTTGTCATCGTCGCGGGCCTTGCCACCCTCCGCGGGTGGCCCGGCCCTGTGGAAGTGGCGCCGAAGCATGACACACTCCTCAAGGGTGTGCCTGACGGGTCCCTGGTGATAGGGGCACGGCTCCTTGAGCATCTTGTCGAAGAGGTTGGCACCTCCGGGGGGCTTCCGAGGGTTCTTGTACTCGGCGGTGGCGACAAGGTCCGCGTCGGCGGCGTCGCGTTTCGCTTGTGACTTCTTCTTGCCCTTCTTGGCACCGCGCTGAGTTGACGCCTCGGGAGTATCTTTCGATGGGCAGCCCTGGGGCTGCTTGTCCTTTCGGAAGATAGCCTCGACCGCCTCCTGGCCGGAGGCGAACTTGGTGGCGATGTCCATCAGCTCACTCGCCCTGGTGGGGGTCTTGTGACCCAGCTTGCTCACCAGGTCGCGGCAGTTGGTGCCAGCGAGGAACGCGCCGATGACATCCGAGTCGATGATGTTGGGCAGCTCGGCGCGCTGCTTCGAGAATCGCCGGATGTAGTCTCGGAGAGACTCTCCCGGCTGTTGTTGCCAACTTCGGAGGTCCCAGGAATTCCCGGGGCGCACATACGTGCCCTGGAAATTGCCGGCGAAAGCTTGGACTAGGTCGTCCCAGTTGGAGATCTGCCCCGGAGGTAGGTGCTCCAACCAGGCGCGAGCGGAGTCGGAGAGGAACAGGGGGAGGTTGCGGATGATGAGGTTGTCATCGTCCGTTCCACCCAGTTGGCAGGCCAGACGGTAGTCCGCGAGCCACAGTTCCGGTCTCGTCTCTCCTGAGTACTTTGTGATAGTAGCCGGGGGTCGGAACCGGGTCGGGAACGGTGCCCGCCGGATGGCTCGGCTGAAGGCTTGCGGACCGGGTGGTTCGGGCGAGGGACTCCGATCCTCCCCGCTGTCGTAGCGTCCCCCACGCCTGGGGTGGTAGCCTCGGCGCACCCTCTCGTCGAGGTGGGCCCGTCGGTCGTGGTGATGGTGCTCGTTGCCGAGGCGACCCGGGGCCGCAGGCGCTGTGTTGCGCGTGCGCCCGGTGTAGACCGAGGCTTCCCGCATGAATCGGGAAGTCGCGGCATGAGGTTCCGAGGGGTACCCCTGCCTTCGGGAGGCAGAGCTCTCGACCCGTCGGACCGCGGCGCCTTCCAGGAGATTCTTGAGCTCTCCCTGGATTCGCCGCCCCTCGGTGGTTGATGGCTCCGGCATCGCGCGAAGAAGCATTGCTGCTGCCGCCAGGTTCTGGCCGACCCCACTGGATGCGGGTGGTGGCCTGACTCTGACGTCGTCGGTGATGCGGTGCTAGAAGCCCTGGGGTAGATGACGTATTTCTCCGGCCGGAGGTTGGCCCGCCCATGCCTGACCGACGTCCCGACGGATCGGCTCAAGCGCTCCTGCTCCCTCGTCGAGCCTGGCCTGCACCCCGCGGATTTGCTCGAGCTGCGGTTCATGACCCCCCGCCTGAACGGGGACCACAACTAGCTCCCGTGGGATGTCAACGCGAGGCACTGGCCTAGGGAGGTCACCGTCCTCCGGCATGCCGAGATGGTTGCCTTCGGGGGGACCCCCTAGATCGACATGGAAGCATTCGCGACTTGGGCCGCAGTCCTCGTCGCCAAGGCTACGGCTACCGTCGGAACAGTCGGAAAGGCAGTAGTCACATGCGGTCGTGAAGTCCCGCATGGCACTGGGGTTGCCAAGTCCAGAGAAATCCCAACAGATGCTGGGCTCGTCGTCTTCCTCGGACCCAGAGGGCCCGTAGGTCGAGACGTCCATCAGCCGGTCCCAAGGTGACCGCATACGAAACCATAGAGGGTTTGGACTTGCCTCTACGAGAGCGCCTGCCAAAGCGAAGTCGCTAGACGGGTTAAGGCTAAATCCGAAAGATGTGGGATGGGAATCGGTCGGTACCTTTTGGTCGACGGGCGGCGATAAGGTCACGTCGGTGACTGACTGCGCCGTTGTCTCAGGTACGAGGGTGACGTCCAGCAAGCTTTTCGCGAGCGTGCTGGCGTCGTCCGCTTGCTCGGGATTGGTGTGTCGTGGGGAGACGGCGCTCGCCTTCGTCTCAAACGCGAGGTCGACGCCCGGTGCGCCCCCCGCTGGGGTGCTGGAGCCGTCGACTCGCTCGACAGCCGATGAGGCGCTGTCTCCTGCTTGGCCTTGGTTGCCCCGCCTCCTCCTCCGTCGGCTGGGGAGAGGATGGGGTGAGCTCGAAGATTGTTCTTCCACCATGCGGGGAAGACGTCGCCGATTCCGCCGCCGGCGGGCGGGTTGTCGGCCGCCACTGTTGTTGTCGCACGGCGGTGGAAGGAGTATCATGTCGTAGCTGCCGTCGAGGGACATGAACTCAAGACTCCCGAAACGGAGCACCGTCCCGGGTTGGAGAGGTTGCTGGAGACTGCCCATCTGGAGCTTGACAGGAAGCTGTTCGTCAACACGCAGCAGGCCCCTACCTAGCGCGCCAACTGTCGGCGTTCCGAGACCGGGGGGTCCCTGAGCCGACGAGTGAATGTCGCCGCGTGCCCCAGCCCAGATGGGTCGAGCGCGAGGGCGAGCGCGAAGGGGGGAGAGCAAGGCGGCCGGAGACCGGCGTGAGAGAGGTGGGAATCCTGCGGCCTTCATGTTCGTCCTGCGCCCAGGTCGGGTGCACTTGCAGTAGGGGGTTACAAGCGTCCACGCGGGAGAGGGAGCGAGCGGCTCCAAGCGAGCGCGTGTCTCGTCCTCGTCCCCGCGCAGCCAACCCTCTCTAAGAGGGCCCTGGTCCTCCCTTTTATATGGGCAAGGAGAGGATCCAGGTGTACAATGGGGGGTGTAGCAGAGTGCTACGTGTCTAGCGAAGGAGAGCTAGCGCCCTAAGTACATGCCGTTGTGGCAGCCGGAGAGATTTTGGCACCCAGCTGGTGTGATGTCGTGGCCGTCGGAGGAGCGATGGAGCCTGGCGGAGGGACAGCTGTCGGAGCGGTTGAATCCTTGCTGACGTCCTCTTGCTTCCGTAAGGGAGCTGAGAGCCGCCGTCGTCACAGAGTATGCAGGGCGCCATCATTGCCTATCTGGCGGGGCGAGCCAGATGGGACGCCGGTCTTGTTCCCTGCGGCCCGAGTCAGCTCGGGGTAGGGTGATGATGGCGCCTCCTGTTGACGTGGCTGGTCTACGCCCTAGGTTGGGCGATGTGGAAGCTCCTCCGAAGCCGAGGTCAAGTCTGTCTTCCGTGGCCGAGGTCGGGTCCGAGCCCCAGGTTCGGGCGAGGCGGAGATCGCCGGCTGGTGCCGGGGCGGAGTCCGAGCCCTAGGGTCGGGCGAAGTGGAGTTCGTCGTCTTCTAGGGCCGAGCCCAAGTCCGAGCCCTGGGTCGGGCAAGGCGGAGATCGCCGTCTTCTGGGGCCAAGCCCAAGTCCGAGCCCTGGGTCGGGCGAGGCGGAGATCGTCGTCTTCTAGGGCCGAGCCCATGTCCGAGCCCTGGGTCGGGCGAGGCGGAGATCGTCGTCTCCTGGGACTTAGCCCGAGTCCGAGCCCTGGGTCGGGCGGAGTTCGCCGTCTTCCGGGACTTAGCCCGAGTCCGAGCCCTGGGTCGGGCGGAGTTCGCCGTCTTCCGGGACTTAGCCCGAGTCCGAGCCCTAGGTCGGGCGGAGTTCGCCGTCTTCCGGGACTTAGCCCGAGTCCGAGCCCTGGGTCGGGCGGAGTTCGCCGTCTTCCGGGTCTTAGCCCGAGTCCGAGCCCTGGGTCGGGCGGAGTTCACCGTCTTCCAGGACTTAGCCCGAGATTGAGCCCTGGGTTGGGCGGAGCAGAGCTTCCTATGGTGCCTTTGGCCGGGCCTGACCGCCTGTTAGTCTCACTCTGTCAAGTGGCACCGCAGTCGGAGTGGCGCAGGCGGCGCTGTCCTTCTGTCAGGCCGGTCAGTGGAGCGGTGAAGTGACGGCGGTCACTTCGGCTCTACCGGCTGGGGGGCGCGCGTCAGGATAAAGGTGTCAGGCCACCTTTGCATTAAATGCTCCTGCGACTTGGTCGGTCGGTGCGGCGATTTGGTCAGGGTTGCTTCTTAGCGATGACAGGACCTCGGGCGAGCCGGAAATATGTTCGCCGCTGAAGGGGGGCCTCGGGCGAGACGGAAATCCTCCGGGGTCGGCTGCCCTTGTCCGAGGCCAGGTTCGGGTGAGGCGTGATCAAGTCCCTTGAATGGACTGATCCCTGACTTAATCGCACCCATCAGGCCTTTGCAGCTTTGTGCTGATGGGGGTTACCAGCTGAGAATTAGGAGCCTTGAGGGTACCCCTAATTATGGTCCCCGACAATTAGCCTCAGACAGAAAGCTAGAGATAAGTTCTTGTTAGACGGTGATGAGAACTCTAAGTACTTCCATTTGCTAGCCAAGCATAAAAAGAGGAAACTTAAGATCTTAACTCTTTCTCATGGTGATATTTTGGCACATGATGATCATGGCATTAACCATCTGGCGACTTCTTTCTATAAAGATCTCTTTGGCCCTTCTTAAGATTCAAGTATTTCTTTGGCTAATTTGGACATGAAGCAGCTTGAGGAGGGAGACAGAAACCTTCTTATTAGTCCTTTCTCTTTGGAGGAGATCAAAGAAGTGGTGTTTGCTCTGAAACACAACAGTGCTCCGGGTCCTGATGGTTTCCCTTCTGAATTTTTTCAGGAATTCTAGGAAGTCATTAAAAGTGATTTGTTTAATCTCTTTAATTCCTTTCATGATGGTTCACTTAATATTGAGAGACTTAATTTTGGGATAGTCACTCTTTTCCCAAAAGTCCCTGATGCGACTGATATTAAAGCCTTTCGACCTATTTGTTTGCTTAACGTCTGTTACAAAATTATTACCAAAGTTCTGACTAATAGGTTGGCTCGCTGCATCACCTCTGTGATTAGTGACCTCCAGTATGGATTTGTCAAAGGAAGATATATCATGGATGGTGTCCTTTCACTTTATGAGATTATCCATGAAGTAAAACAGAAGAAACGGAATGGAGTGATTTTTAAAGTTGATTTTGAAAAAGCTTATGACAAGGTTAATTGGAAATTTCTTCATAATATGATGATTAAGAAAGGCTTTGGTGATAAATGGAGTGATTGGGTGCTGAAGACTGTGAAAGGTGGTAAAGTTGCTATCAGAACTAATGATGTGGTTGGTCCCTATTTTAAAACACATAAGGGTGTTCGCCAAGGTGATCCTTTTTCCCCACTCCTCTTTAATGTGGCAGCTGATGGTCTTACTTGCTTGATTCAAAAAGCTAAAGATGAAGGTATTATCAAAGGTCTCATCCCTCATATTATTTCTGGTGGTTGCTGCTGTTTACAATATGCTGATGACACTATTTTTTTTGCTGCAAGATGATCTTGGAAATGCTAGAAATCTGAAGTTTATTCTCTGTATTTTTGAACAGATGTCTGGCCTTAAGATTAACTTTCATAAAAGTGAAATTATTTGCTTGGGAAATTCTATTAATAAAGAGCATTTGTAAGCTGACATCTTTACTTGCCCTCCAAGTGGCCTCCCTATGAAATACTTAGGGGTCCCAATTGATAACAAAAAGCTGTGCAAATCTTTGTGGGATCCCATAGTAGAAAATATTGAGAGCAAATTGGGCTCCTGGCAAGGCCGTTTCCTTAGTCTGGGTGGTCGATTAGTTTTGATCAACAGCAGTCTCACTAATGTCCCCCTGTACATGCTCTCTTTGTACAAATGCCCCAAAGGTGTGTTGAAAAAAATGGATATTTTTAGAAAAAGGTTATTATGGCAGGGTGGCCATAATCAGAAAAAATACCATTTGGCTGAGTGGAATTTAGTCTGTTCTCCCAAAAATATGGGTGGTCTTGGTGTTCTGGATTTACAAAAAATGAATGAAGCTTTGCTGGCGAAGTGGTTATGGAGACTAGAAAATTCTAGTGGTTTGTGGCAAACCATTGTTCATAACAAGTATGTTAAAAATAGACCTATAATTTCTGTGAAGAAGAGACCTTCTGATTCTCACTTCTGGAAAGGTATCCTCTCAGTTCGAGACAAATATTATAATTATTGTAAAAAAATATTGGTAATGGAAAGAGCTCCAGTTTCTGGAAAAACATTTGGTGTGGTAATGAAAAATTGGCTGACAAGTACCCTAACTTGTTTGAATTCGCTTATGACAAGGATATCACAGTTCATAATGTCATCTCCTCCAACTTTCAGTCGCTTACGTTCAGAAGAAGACTTATTGGTGATTTAGGAGAGGCTTATAATGACCTCATTACCCGTTGTAGTGATGTCTTGCTTTCTGGAGATGAGGATTCTTCGAAGTGGTTGTTGGGATGTAAAGGTTTTTCAGTGAATTCCTTTTACAAAATGATGAAGAATTCTCTGATTGATGTTCCCTTGAATTTTTTGTGGAAAACCAGGCTTCCCCATAAAATTAAGGTGTTTCTGTGGTTGGTCAGAAATAAGAAGATCCTGACAAAAGATAATTTGTTTAAAAGGCACTGGCAAGGGAACCTTGATTGTATATTTTGTGGACTTCTGGAGTCCATAGACCATTTGCTTTTTCACTGTCCGGTGGCCAGGTTTATTTGGAGAATTATCCAAATTGCCTTTAATCTGTCCTCTACTCCCAAAGATACGGCCGACCTCTTTGGTCCCTGGATTAACAGTTTTTATAAAACTGAAAAAAAACTGGTTCTCTTTGGGTGTGGTGCTGTCCTTTGGGCAATTTGGCGTACTCGTAATGATTGTTGCTTCAATGCTAAGCTGATTGATGATCCATCTAATGTGATTTTTTCCTGTTGTTACTGGATTGATGCTTGGTCTATTCGGCAGACAAAGAGGGGAAAAAACTGGTGGAACAAGGAAGCCGCAGAATCCGAAAGATAACAAGTGACATCTACAGCAAAGCTCATGGTTGGAAGCCGGTCGATAGGCGCCTCCAGTGACATTTTGGCTACTGATGCATCTTTTCAAGTTCTGTATTGTTTTGATGTAATCAGCTTATCTTCCTCGTTAGATAAAAACCTAGCTTTGGTCATCGCTGTTGGTGGCTGGTCCAGGCTGCTTTTGGACTTGTCTCTAGTTTGTCTCTTTGGCTGGTTGTCAGTCTTTCAAGTATTTCTGGAATATTGTGTTCCCTTAGTTGGGCTTAACCCTTGCGTAGTTGATAAATGTGGTAGTCTTGTCGGCTTTTGGCTATTGGTTAAGACTGTGGTCTTGTAAAAACCTTGGTCCGGTTTCTATTTCTTAATGAAATAGGGGGTGTTCCCCTTTATCAAAAAAATGAGGGGTGAGACAATTAGTTGTAGAGAGAGTAGAGAGTAAACCATGTCAAACTATGCTGTTGTTGTATAGAGAGTAGGGAGTACACCATGAGTCTGACACATAACGTAGTGGACTTGAGCTCTTGTTCAGTTCTTTTGTAAGGTGCCTACAGGTTTGGTCATATGATAATTTCTCCAGAACGGCATACCTTAGCACCTGTTTTCTAAATGCTTGTGATTTCCCAAGTTGCAGTAGTGTCTACGTGCCATCTGGATTCTGGTTGTTTTTCCTAGTCTCTTGTAATATTGTTTCGAGCCTGCATACAATACAGTTACAATACTAGACTTGTATATAGCTTCCAAATGCTACTTAAATGGTTGCTTCAGTTGCAATTGTGGGTATGTTCGTTCTTGCTCTGACGAAGATGAATGTATCCGTAAACTAACTGTATCAGATTTCCCATATTTCGAGGATCTGATCTATGTAATCATGTATTCTTTGATTATATATTTGTATGTATATATATTCAGGCTTTTTTCTGATGAAATCAACTATCATCACCTGGCTACTTCAGAAGAAAAGACAACCTACTTCTACCAGTTTTAGGATTTTACTTACAGAATGGTTAATGCAACAGCAGTGAGTACATTGTTTACTTTAAACAGGAGATGAGATAGAAGATGGAATAGGATAGCCGTCGGAGACAGCCTGAGTATTGTGTGACGTTGACTCGTCATATAATAGTGTATAGATGATACTGCATTGAAGTTGTAACACTCCAAAATCCTATTTTGGATAAATTAGGAAACTCACTTCATGATTTAAATAAATGTGTTTTCAAATAATAGATTATTTAAAAGATTCTTATGTGAATTATCATTTGTGTTAAAGATTTATTCTCAAAAAAAGAATTAAGTTAAACTATCTCTTAATATAGACTTTACATAAGAAAAAAAAAGAATTTGAAACCTCGCGCTAGTCGTAGCAATACAAATAAACATGGTATAGACAAAATTAACATCACACCATACATAAGAACAAACTGCATAATAATGATCTATGCGAAGCTACGATATCGTGGGATCGAGAACTACTAAGATCAGAGTCGTGGTCATCAAGTTATGATGTGAGTAAATGATTAACACCAGGTTCTATGTTTATTTTATAATCCCAGAGAAAAGGTAACCTATAGTAGTAATTAATTCAAATTTAATCTAAATTATTAATTGACCATAGATCATATTTTAGTAGATGAGCAGATTAACAAGACTAACCAACATAAGTTAAATACAGATCTAATTATAAAATAATGAGACATGGTATAATATGTTGCATAGTAAATATTTATACGAGACTAACACAACTTGAACGGATCAAATCGAAGTTAAAACGGGGAAGTTATGAATTTCCAACGATTTTATGTATTTGATATGAGATTAATTAGCATACCAATTTTTTATTGTTTTCATGTCAAAATAGAGGCAATAGGTGATAAACAACATTATTACAAAATTATAGAAATTGAAATGGACCAATTTGGAGTTCATATGAATTTTCTAGGAATTAAATAGGTTTCTAGAATAAATTTTGCACTAATAATCATTTTCTAAGCGAATTTCCATAATTTATTCTCTGACCGGACTGCACACCAAAAACTGGAAAGTGCAGGGGCTAAACCATAGTTTTCCCCAAGACTCAGGCTACTGGCGTATGGACTGCGGGTTCATTACTAAATTTTTCAGGGGCTCTTTAGCGTAACGGGCATGGCGAAGGGGTATGGTCATAATCTAGCCGCACGATTAGAATCTAAGGGTCCAAATCAACCGATTACTTAACCGGACCGGTATGCGGTTGTGGTCGTCGGATCAATACCCAACGCACCCGATTAAATGAACATCTCACTGAAGCGGTACACAACCCTAACCACAGGACTACCGAACAACGGCCCGGATTTTAAGTCACACGGCCGATCTAAGACCGCCCACTCTCAGATCTACGCACCGGATCTATCCCACCAAATCGGTACGCTGATTCTAATCCTAGCGGTCCACCAAAAAATCAACGTCCTAGCCGCTTCCTCCTCTCCACACGGTCCAACGCGGCGGCGCTGCCCGGAGTCGCGGCGGTCGTGGCTGGAGTTTGGCCAAATCCCGAGCTAGTGCCCCTAATTCTCCAATCCCGGCGACCTACGCAGTGCCACAGGTGTAACCAAGAGGATGAATGACTCACCAAGGCTAGAGATGGTCGCAGGGAAGCAATCCGCGGTGAGGGGCGATATCCCGATGCGCCCGCAACGACCGATGAGAAATTACACAACGACCGGCAAGGCTTCAGGTTGGGGAGGTCGCTACTACCCACGGGTAGGTCCCCGCGACCTCAATTGCCAAGGCAGAGGACGCCACGAACCCTGAACCGTGGACGACCATGACGTTGCCAATGGCGGAGCTGGTGGCGCGGAAGTTTTGCGTAGGTTGGTAGACCACACCGAGGTGGGCATGACCCGCACTTTATAGCCAGTGCGGAGTGGGCTAGGCCGGTGCGTATATAGCGGGCAGAGCGGTTGCAACGGAATCCCGACATTGCCGGGAATCCCCTGATCCGGGCCGGCGTCGCGACGGTGGGGAGAAGCTTCTGACAGCCCGGACCCACGGTGTCAGCGAGATGCACCCCGCACGCGTGAGAGCGATGTGAGGCTGACAGAGCGGGCCACAGTTGTCAGTCACCCGGTTACTCACGTCCGCGCGCCGCGAGCGACCGATTCATGGGCCCCAGATGTCAGGGTGCGACCGAGCGGGTCTGGTTGGGCCAGCGCGACAGTGAGGTGGGCGTTAACGCGAGCGCGAGTGTGTAGCGGAATGGCTGACAAAGTGGGCCCCACTTGCAAGTGACCACAACAGAAAGAAAAGGGAAAGAGGGCGGATTGGGCCACGCGGGTGCAATCCTCCATTGGGCCAACAGGGAAAGAAATCGGCCCAGGCACCAGTTTGATCATTTCCTTTTCTTTTCTATTTTCCTTTTTGAAGCATTAATCTCCAAATTCAAATCCCTACTTTGAAATTCAGATTTCCAAATCAGATTCAAATTTCTCTTTCGAATTTAAATTCTCCAAGCGCCAAAAGTAATACTAATGTAAATATAACCTCCACTGTTTATTATATTATTATTTATTTTCCTTGTCGTTTATTTAGGAAGGAACGATTGACTTTGAAATTTTCCTCCCATTTTCTATTCCTAATTCCAAATTCAACTATTTAAACTCAAATTTATATTCCTATTTTTTCTCACATTTTCCAAATGTATCAATTTAAATCCAAAGGTGAATATAAACCTTATTGTTTTAAATATTACTAGTTTAAGTTTATTCTCCTTCTCATATTTGTCTCTAACAATAGTTGACTTTATTACAAATTTCCTTTCTCATTACCTAATTCCCAAAGCACTATAATAATTGTATTTGTTTATACAAAAAAATATTCTACTAATTTTGGGTCTTACAATAATATAATGGATCGATTTATGTTTGGTTGGTTTGTTTGTATACGACGTTCTTTAGGTAAAATTGATACAAATTAGGATATCACAGTCTCTACTACTATATAAGACTGTAATGTAGACCATCTGTGCACCGTGGTTCTGTCACTCCATGTTCTATTCACCATTGGTAGTATGACAGGTGGGTCCCATGTCTCAGTCCATCGCCATTCTGTCCGACCGTTATCCAGCCCGTGATGGTTCTGTTGCCCCTGCCCCTCTCCCACGCGTACATCATGGTTCTACTGCCCCTCTCCCACTCTTGTCACCACGATCCTTGCCCCCTGCCCGCTCTCCCGATGCAAGGAAACATGATGGAATCCACGCCTGCCGCAGGGGAGAGGGGAGCAATCTCCACGATCATCGCCCCCGCCTTGAATCGCGCTTAGATCCCCTTTCATCCTTGGCGCCATTGGCCCTTCCATCCTTGGCGCCATTGGCCCTTCCATCCTTGGTGTCCAACGGCAGCGATCCCATTCCATTGGCTGGCCATCACCACCTCCCTTCCGCAAGAACACCTGCGTGCCTCCCTTCCATCCGCCATCTTCACGCTTGGATCCCCTTCCAGGCGTTAGAGCCCGCCATCTACCTTAGGTCTACAGCAAGCACAGATTACAGCAAGCCCACCATCTATTTAAGAAATCCTCCTTGTGTAACACCCGTGGAACTTCCATAGGCAAGGCCGCCACCTGCCCACCCCAACCTCATGCATAGGCAACCGTGAAGCTTCCACAGGCAACAGCGAAATCTAATCTGTGCTTGTTGTTCATCTGTCCAAAAGTCCTACAGTAAGTTCTCGTCTAATTTGTGTTAGTCTTGTTTAGTTCTGTTGTCTCTGTTCTCTCAATGGTTCAGTACAATCTTGTTTATTTCATTGTGAATCTGTTCGAATCCCGTTTGTCTAGGTTCAGTTCAATGGTGTACATGTCAATTTAATTGTTCTAATTTCAGTGTACTGAGTTCGAGGTAATATATACCAAACATTGGTATTTTGAATACATGTTTGGTTCTTGTTAGGGTATATCAGTTAGGGTCTTGTTCAGCTAGGGTGTAGTTCTTACATTTTGCATCAAAGCATCGTAATTTTAGCTCTAATTTTAACGGATAGAGCATAGAGCTGGGCTTGAATAGAAAAGCACATCTGACCCAGTTAATGTTCTAGGCCAATGAGCTCCATACAGATTAGATCAGTCTTCTTCCTTACCAATGGTTCAACTCACTCTAATAATGTCATTATGTTATTATTAGCAGAAAATAAGATAATAATAGGTTTGCATCACTAGACAATAATATGTGATTGGACGGAGGGTATTTTTGTTTGACTACTATTAAGACAATTTTTGTGGTAGTTGTGATGCCAAACAAAATAAAACACAGCTTGCCATAGAAGTCAGGCATGATGACAATTAGCAAGGAAGCACCTGGTTTAGTATTATTAATTATAGATGACGGGTCCATATTTTGAAACTGTTCTTGGACAACTTCATAAGCCTTAGTCTGTTCGAATCCTGTTTGTCTAGGTTCAGTTCAATGGTGCACATGTCAATTTAATTGTTCTGTTAGAATCTCGTTTGACTTTGTAAATATGATTTTAGTGTACTGAGTTCAAGGTAATATATACCAAACACTGGTATTTTGAATACATGTTTGGTTCTATGTAGATCTTTTTTTTCTTTTCATCTCGTGATAGGGTATATTAGTTAGGCTCTTGTTCAGTTAGGGTGTAGTTCTTACATTTTTCACCAAAGCATCGTAATTTTGGCTATAATTGTAACTAATAGAGCACAGAGCAGTGCTTGAATAGAAAAGCACATCTGACCCAGTTAGTGTTCCAGGCCAATGAACTCCATACAGATTAGGTCAGTCTTATTCCTTGCCAATGGTTCAACTCACTCCAATAATGTCATTATGTTCTTGTTAGCAACAAACATATGTAAACTTTTCAATTTATCTTTTTCCTAGACCCTACTCATGTGGGAGCCTCTAGCACTGTCTACCCTGGATTATATGTGATAATATTTTATTTGGCAATTTCTCATGCACTAGCAAGTGTATCATCATATCTGCACATTTCATGCAAAACATCTTGTAATAGTACATGCTCTATCTTTTACCCACTTCTGTTTACAATGAATTATCAGGCACATATAGTAATGTTTTGCCAAAGATCAATTCATTTCTCTATGATATACACATGTTTGCTGGGTTGCATCACCCCGAACAAGTTCTGTTTTGGGAGTTGTTGTAAACAGTTTGGAGAATGGGAAGCAGATTCAAGGTTTATCTGTCAAGTATTGGTTGGCCCACAATTCATACATAGGTTCTCGCTCGATGACATTTATGTGCAGGGTATTGGTGGGCGGTGGTACATCTGCAGCGGGCACACCCTACACTGCAGCAAGCTCTGCCGCATCCTGGACGGACTCTTCCTACAGTACCCCATTGCGACAAGGTATGGAAATTGGCAGCTTCCGTCGTACCTTATTTTCAAGTCTGAAACACGACTGGTGCTGACTTGCTTCAATCAAGATCCACAACGCAATAATATTCTAAAGAAATTGAAGGATTCGCTAGCATGATTTAGGAATATTTAAAGACTTTGGTTGGTCTACTTGACCATTTACTTTGGCAGCAGTATATTGGATTACTTGCAGTCTTCATGTCCTACCTTTTTGCTGGTGCAAGGATCAGGTGATTACTTTAGCAGCAGTATATTCTCTAGCCTTGCTTTGCTATTTTCATAAAAACAACTTGTGTTTTATGTTATTATTAGACACATATAGTAATGTTTTAGGCATGGTCAATGAAACTCAAGTCATGCTTAGTCTACTACCTCCCACTCGCATTCCAATCTCTTTGTTCTGTTACACCAAAGACAGATGGATTTTAAAAGGTGTTACAAGCGCTAGCACATTGCCAAGTGACTTTACTCTGTTTTTCAGGTAGCATGCCCGCTACTCTACCACCACTGATCCATATCTTTTAGGTCATTGTATTGTTATTTTGCAGGCCATCAACTAGAACAAAGATCTTTCTAGAGAACCATATTGTTGATTCAGAAATTTCTCTTACAACCACTATTATTTTGGTGCGTGTTTCATCTTTATATATGTGCTTTTGGAGAAAGCTGATAGGCTAAATTGTTTGGGTTCTAGGCAGTAGCTAGAAAGAGACTTGGAAGCTGAGAAAAGTTGCTGCAATATATTGCAAGAACTTATCTCACACCATTTTAAACTTGTTCGCTTCTTTCTTTTCTACATACATTCATAGTACATTGATATGTGATCCAATTTATAAAATTTTAAGTGAAATTTCTTGTGGATGGTGACCACTACCAAGTCTGGATGGTGAGTAGTACTTGGGAGATACTAATCATTGTTTGGTATACTAAAATAATCTGTTGTGGTTCTATGCATTCAGAATATGCGTTCATGATTTTGTTTTTGAGGAATTGGATGATGTGTTGTTTACTATCCTTGGGGCTACATGGTGTGGACTGTGAAGGTCGGCCGATGTACATAGAGAGGCCAGGGATGGTGTCCTGGAGTTTGAGAGAGCTTTCAGGGAGAGGTTCTATGCCTGCACATTAGCTGCTAAGAGGCATATTGACTCCACTACCATCTTCGATGTCCAAGGTGTGGTATGTTAATGATTCAGTTTGAGCTGTACTTACAAAATGCAGATCTGTGTGGTTTTTGCTCTTAGAATATATTGCTTGTCATACATATGTTTGTTGTTCTGTATCACAACTTCTTTAGCTAATCGATATGATATGAGGCCTAGGAGTTGCCACTTTGCTTATGCTTGCTTCAACTCTTCTTAGGGGCTCACATGGATCATCCCCGAGCGCAAGCAAACTTTGAGATTGCGCCGAAAACATGTCATCCCTGGAATCCTTCAGTTGGGAGTAACATTTAGTTCCACTGTGTAGTTTTTGCTCTCTAAATATATTGCTTGTCATACATATGTTTGTGATCTCATAGATTTGGATTTTGATTTTTGAGCAATACCAATTTCTTATTTTTGTTAATGCAATCCTTGAAGCATCTCAAACTCTATGAACTGGTATGATTTGGAAGATAGGAATTGTAACTTCTGTGTCGCAAATAATCTATGAGGTGTGAGCTGCTAGAGGTAGAACTTGCTGAAATAGTTATGATCTGAAATAGTCATGTATCTTGTGATATTAACAATTCCTCACGGTATTTGACTATTTGTATTGTAGCAACTACAGATAAGCAACTGCTCCTTTTGCTTCGTGTAGTACTAAATTTATTGTTGCTTGTTTAAAGAAAAATTTAGGTTCCATTTGCAATAGTGGATATGTTTTCATTGTCTGTTGAATGCTGTTGGGATATTTGTTTTTTCTTTTGTCAAACTCTAGTTAAAATATTTTCCTTGTTTTGTATGAATTGCGGTGTTCAGAAGCACAGAGAGATTAGTAAAGTCGAGAAGGACATAGTTCTCAGGTGTGTTCTTATGTTTACTTTACATTCGAGAAGGACATTCTATTTGAAGCTCAACTTATCATGTAAATTGGTTTCAAAGCACAGCGAGTATTGTGATGTTTGGTATTTTCGTTCTTCACACCCCCTTCGCCAAGGCCATCAATGGCGCCGCGCTGCAGCTCTTCAGCTTCGCCGAGGCCATCAGCATCGGTCACCCCCCTAGAAACTCTTCAAGATCATAGACCTCCAAGACAGGCTCTCGATGTCTCGAACCTCCTATCCAGCGTCTTTGGCTATACCTAGCCTCAACATCGAGATGATGATGTGAGGACTTTGGGTCAGTGTCTCTAGCGTTGTCCCGTCATGAAAAACAAACTATCACGAAACGTTTTTATGGATTTTATCTTCATTGATGAAGATAAAATTATAGTTATGTAAACATTCTTAACCTTTAAAAAGATGCTAACAAGAGCATTTAATGATAACTAATGCTTCTGCATCTCAATGTATCTTATTATAACATGTTTACTCTATAGCAACGCACGGGCACACACCTAGTAAGATATTTAAGAAAATACTCATTTTCAGCTCACGTGTAACACCCAAAAAATTAATTTAAAAAATTTAATAAAATATATTCTAAGATTTATTTAAATTGAAGAACTAATATGATTAGTACAAATTAACAACAATATTATTGGAATAAAAGAGATAAGTTAGAGTTCTTAATAGATAGGATAGGATTGTAACAGATAAGTATCAGTTTAGATCTATCATGTAACGGAATTGGTTTCGAGTTTGTTAGAGTTCCTAATAGATAGGATAGGATTGTAACAGGTAAGTACCAGATTAGATCTATCATGTAACATATTTGGTTTTGAGTTTGTTAGAGTTCCTAATAGATAGGATATGATTGTAACAGATAAGTACCAGATTAGATCTATCATGTAACAGATTTGGTTTCGAGTTTGTTAGAGTTCCTAATAGATAGGATATTGTTGTAACAGATAAGTACTAGATTAGATCTATCATGTAACCACCCATCTCCCAGCCTATATAAGTACATGCCACCATAACACCTCTAGCCATCAATCATAAACTTATCTTCTCTATAGCCTCGTGGTAGCACCGCTGCCATCCAAGCCACAGCAGCCCGCTGCTAGCTAGGCTCACAGCCATAAGCCGCTGTGACCATCTCCTCAAAGTTTGACTCCCACCCAAACTCTAGCGACTACTCTAGCGAGGAATTTCTCTACGTCCGTTCATCTCCTGGGGCAACCCAGAACATCACCATGACCAACTCAGCGAGAGCTTCGTCATCGTGCTTCCGGTTCATTGATCAGATCTCCGGTTCATCGTCAAAAAACCGAGATGACCAACAACAACGTGTGATTAAAGGTCTTGATTGTAAGGTAACTTAGTGGTAGGTTAGGGGTCTTTCTTGCTTGATAAGTTTGATGCTTCCCACATGATAGATAACAACCACCATATTCTCTTTTACATGCAAGATTGCCATACAACACAAATTTAACGATAGGTACAATCATGACAAGTTAGCAACAGCTAGGTCATGCATTTGTAAACAAACTTTTCCTATCTTTAACAAACTTAACTAACCAATCAGATTGTGTCATGTCACCTATTTCTGTGCAGCCCTACTAATTTATTAAAAATGTGATATCTTCTAGGTCAAATAATTTGTTTTAATCTATTCAAGTTGTGTTAGGTTCATATTAATTTCTACGTACGTAGTAATAACATTGTTTTAATTATGCCACATGTTTTAATTAATTAATTACCTATTTAATTAATGTTAATTAACTTGATAATCTAGTTAATCTAATTTATAGTTCTAACCTACGCATTTTATAAATAATTGTTAATGATTAATGCCAACTCAAATATTTTAATTTAATACCTGCTTAATTTAAATGCAATATCTGTTAGATCCCATCTATTAGATTTATTACGCCAAAAATATCATTTTGTCCATAAATTCTTTGTTTTAGCTCTGATTTTAATGGTTCTCGAACCTACGATCTCGTAGCGACGTGTAGGATATTCTTACGTTATTTGTTCATATGATTTGGTGTAATGTTATCATACCCATTATTTGCTTGATTGTATGTATTGCTACGCATAGAAGTGTGGTCACGAAAAATCTGAAGTCTAATTTGGTGAAGTACCTAGGAATCTCGAGTCTAAGGCAAGTTGTGCCCTTGATCACTCTTCTCTACCTAATAATGTTCTTTGGTAATCACTGTGACATGCTCAGGTTAATTTCTCTAGACTTGTTTATCTCACACCTTGTTTACCACTGAACTTTTGGGTAGTTATGTTATTGCTCTATCTGGTTTTAGGATTGATATTACATTATGACCATGTTCCAATTATACTGTTGTTTTAATTATTGTTCATGACAAGATCATTGTGTTAATTGGAACAAGGAGTTTAACTTGAGAAACACGTGCTACCACAAGGGTGGAATGGGACGCCCTTGGCTGACTAATTAGGAAAGCTAGTGGAGGACTACCTTACCAAAAAGGGGCATGGGCAGTAGGGGAGTTGCGTATAGGGTGGTTCTCGGGTCGATCATGCTGTGATGGCTTTTCGGACGATGGATTCCTATATTGCCCTTCCTAGAAACTGTAGCGGATTTTCTGAAGCTAGTGAAACTTTGTAAAGGCGTCGTAGTGGGTCCCTAGCCATTCACCTCGGAAGTGTCTAAGGGTCTAGCTAACCCTGGCTAGACGGGATACACGACTTGTGGGTAAAGGGCACAACCTCTGCAGAGTGTAAAACTAGTATATGAGTCGTGCTCGTGTATAGAATGAATCAGAGTAAGGTAAGTAGGTAAGGGTTTTGTCCATTTCTATCTAGGTTTCATCCTACAGTCAACATTTCCTCTGATACCACTTCTGTCACACCCGGATTTAAGGGACAAAACCGGGTGCATCTCATACATGCGCCAAAGAACACAACATATATAATAACAGAGTGTATAGAGATAAATGTCACAATATCGTCAGAGTACTTATTACATAGCGGAAGTCTTACAAAATAAATGATAAATATAAAACGAACTAAAATCCATCTTTGGCACCAATAAGTTAACTAGGAGGCACCACCTAGATCAGATCAAACTCCTCGTTGTGTGGCTCCTCTTGAAGCACCTGTTCTTCTCCTGTGGGGGGGTGTGAGACAGCAAGGGTGAGCTCACACGTGATCATAGCTCAACAAGTTGTGGGGAAACCAGTGTGCATGAACTCACCAAAGGTGGGAGTTCATGTGATGTGTAAGTCTCATCAACAATAGGAGTTAAAGCTGAGCATTGCTTTTAATAAGTTGATCAACTTTTAATAGCAGTTACTAAATGTAAGTGAATCCCAAACCATAATAGAAGTAATAGAACAAAATTAATAAATAATCCCATGCAATGCATATGACAAATTGAATTTAAGTTCCATAAATTAATCATGCGAGAGTCCTGAGCTGCTCATGACCATGAGCTCGGCTAGTATACCAATTTTACACTCTGCAGAAGTTGTACCCTGTACCCACAAGTCGTGTATCCCATGTCACCAGGGTTTGCAAGGCCCTTAGACACTACCGAGGTGAATGGCTAGGGATCTACTACGAGGCCTTTACAAAGTTCCACTAGCTTCCGAAATCCTGCTACAGTTTATGAGAAGAGCACTTGCAAGAATCCCTCGTCTGATCGCCAACGCAGCAAAATCAACCCGAGAACCTCCCTGCATGCAACTCCCCTACTGCCCTTGCCCCTTCCGGGTAAGGTAGTCTTCCACTAGCTTTCCTAATTAGTTAGCCAAGGGGTCCCATTCCTCCCTTGTGGTGGCACGTGTTTCTCAAGTTAAGCTCCATGTTCCAATTAACAAAAATGATGATTTTTACATGAACATAAATAAAATAACAGAATAATTGGAACACGGATATAATAAAATATTAACCCAAAACCATGTAAAGCAATAGCATAACTACCCAAATGATTCAGGGGTGAACAAGGGAAAAATGATAAAGAGACTAGGGTGACCTATTGGGTCCCATCAAAGTTAAACCTATGCATGAATAAGTGGTATTAAAGATCATTATTGGGTAATAAAAGTGGTCAAGAGCACAACTTGCCTTCAATGAGCTCCTGCTCAGCAACTTCTATCTGCTAGGCACCAGAATCCTCAACCACTGGCTCTTCTACTCGCCACAATACAAACAACCACAGTATAAAGGAGAAATTAACATCACACCAAACATGCAAACAAAATACATAATAATAATCTAAACATTAAAATAAGATCGTAGGAACATGAATCATTAATTTTGGAGTTATGGATTTTAAATTATGAATTTACAAAGGTTTTATGTGCTTGATATATGATTAAGTGAGAAATAAATTTTACTACTGTTTCATGTCAAAACAGAAACTCTAGGTGATAAACAATAATATTAAAAAAAATAGAAACTGGAATGTACCAATTTGGAGTTCACATGAATTTTCTATGATTTATACAAGTTCTAGCAATTATTTTCATATTAAATATTCATTTTCTAATTCATTTATCCAATTTAAATGGGCTCTAGACTGCACGCACTAAAACAGAGAAAGGCAGGGGCCTCCGGGTAATTCTTCATAAGACACTGAGCCAACAGCGCAGGACGACGAGTTGATTCACTAAAAGCCTGAGGGCTCTTTTGCATAAGCGCTCGGTTGGACAGGTATGGGATGTTCTCGGCCGCACGATCATGCGGATGGCTCGGATCAGATCAGTCCCACTGCGAACCGGTATGCAATCTCCGCCCTCAGATTTGGATCTGATGACTTAGATTTTAAATACTAAGATCTAACTGTAGCCACTGGATCTGAGATCCACGGTCCATTTTCCCTACGCGCGAAAGGTTACGTATGATCTAATCCAGGTCGTCGCTACGGAGATCAACGGCCCGAGGGCTATCCCTCCTCATCCCAATCGAGCAGCGGCGCGCTCGCCGGAATACGGCGGCACCATTGTCGGTGTGCGCCAACCGACCTAAATAGAGTCCTAAACTCTAATGCGACAAACCCTAAACGAAGTGGAGATGACCGGGGATTGATGTAGGGGTTTCTTACCGAGGATTGGCGCTCTGATGAGGTTAGCTACGGTGCTAGGCGGATCCATGGCGGTTTTCTGGCTCCGGCGAGCAATTAAGGGTCGCCCAGCCGTCGATCCCGTCAGCAACTACCGCGATTGGTTTCGCACTAGCTCGGTGCAGACTCCCGACCAACTCGTTCCGCGCGGCTCATGATCTCGGCGAAGATCCACTCTCGCTTTCTCACGATAGTAATGGTGGTGAAGGGAAAAGGGGAAATAATGGAGGAGTCGAGCCCCTGGCGCCTAGCTATATAATTCCAATGAGTTCGGTTGAGAGGTCCGCGCTGCTCACGCGGAGACCGGCACCAAATTCGGACCCGCGCGGCGCCCACGAACTCCACATCTCGCGCAGACGGCAGCGGCGTTGAATCAGTTCGGCTGACGTGCGGACCCCACAAGGCAGTGGCTCCCACGCGTGCGATTCCTCCGGGAAGACGGCCCTGACCCGCTGGGTCCATAGGGCAGAGGCGCGAGCGCAAAGCGGGGACTCAGTTGATGTGTAGAAGGCCAGCTCGGGGGAAAGAAACTGACGAGTGGGGACCACCTCCCAGTGCCCACAACGCCAAGAGACTGTCATCCGGACCCACCGGTCGGCGCGCCTGTTTGACTGTTGGGCCGCGCTGATTAGAGAGTAAATGGGCCGAACAGGATGTTTTGGGCCCAGGCGCACTCTCTCTTCTTCTTTATTCTTTTTCTTTTCTTTTCTCTATTCCAAATTCAATTTGAGTTCAAATTTTAAAATCAAACCTTGTGCAGAATTTATCCTCGAATTATATTGTGAATTTAAGAAGTACCAATTTTGGATATAAATTTTCCTTATATTTTATATACTCTATTTTTCTTTTCTCCCCTTTTTCCTCAAATCTTCATCTCATTATTGTTATATTTTTATTCACATTATTATTCTATTAAATGCACAAACAAAACTCCAATATGATGCATGCTTTGTTTGTGTTTTAGTAAGGGATTATTCTCTTTTAAATGGACTTAGTCACATGTCTCAAGAAGTAGGTGGCCAATCATATAATGAGATCCACTTTTATATAAGTCTTATAATTTGGGTATTACATCCATCTGTCCTAATTTATAATTCATTTGATTTCTTTACACCAACTTAACTGGCTCATTTTATAAAAGATCATAATTATTATTTATTATTACTATGATAACATTTAGCATATAATATATTTTAAGAATGACTTTGATTTTTTTATTCTTTGCAAATTTTTTGAATAAGGCGAGTAGATCAAATTAGGTATAAAAAATCAAAATAATTATAAATTGAAATGGACGACTACTAGTTAGTATACATACAATGCTATGGTTTCCATTTAGGCTTGGGTATAAAATATAAAACATAAAGATATATGTGTTCTACTAGATAAGTGGATGTGAATATAAGTTTAGAGCACGGGCGGAGCTACATGCAACCATCGGTGACGTGCTTAGCATCTCTAATACTCATGTATTAATTGCTTTTGATACTGACCATATAATATGACATCAGCCATAACAATGCACCAACACGAGGGCATGTAGGCCAACTGACACCAACGACAGTAATTCTGCCTTAACCCCTGGTTTAGAGCCAGCGGCTATGGTTTGAGTTTTCATTTATAATTTTAGTTTTTATCATTTAAATATGAGATAGGGAGAGATGGACGGAAGGGAAGGGATGACGCGCGACAGCGGTAGAAACTGATACATTAAAATATTAGATATTAATGTATTCTAGAGAATATTTTGAATAATAAGTTTTTATATAAAAGATATAAAATACAACCTCTATAATCAGCCAAAAGTTACATGAGCTCCTAGGCATAAAGCTTTGAAACAGAGAATCATATACCAACATTTATGACTAAAAAAAGCTAAAAAACTAAGTGTGTGTTTGGTTGAGTTGTGGCTTTTCAGAAATTATTGTGAATGTTGGGATGTAAAATGTTGTTGTAGGATGTGGACGATGAAAATGACGTAAGTTGTTTGATTCAAACAAATACAAAACTTATCTGCTATAAAATAACTCTCTATTTTCACAATCTCAAAAGGCATGAAATCAAAAGCTAAAGGCAGGGTCTAAGACGCTTTCAAAATATACTACCCAAAACTATAGTTTTTTTAGTTTTCACCCCCTTTGATTGGCTTTTAGGAGAAAAAGTAGCTCTCAAATGCTCAACCAAAGGTAACCTAAACTCACAACCATAATTCGATAAATCCCTAAATGTTTGTGATTTCGTTTAGTTTTTTGTCGAGGATTATCTAATTTCCATCGACTATCGACGAGGTTTATTTAATTCCCGTCGGCCACCATGGGTCAACAGGAATTACTATGTTCAGCCCATAACTCCAGTTGACCTCCTAATTCGAGGAGTTAACCTAAACGGTGCCACGTTAGCGCTTAACTCCTGTCAACCTGACTAGAGTCCACAAGCACCACAACCTATTTTATGATTTTTCAACCAATTTGAACACAGCAAAGCACAAATAATATGAATCATAATTCACATATAATATATATCACAATTCACATACATCATATACATAACATTTCAAATTCATCAAAGCTCAGCATAACTAATCAGTCATCACAATCTCATCTCACGAGTTAAGTTATTCGTTCACCAAACCATAGACATTCAATTCAATTCGTATTGTCCATAAAAAATAACCGAAACAAAGCACAAGTTTAAATGCAAAGAAGTATTCAATTAATATTTTGAAACCTAAACTGTGTAATACAATATTAGAGGATGGAGGTAAAGTAAAACAATTAATATTTATATTGATGCAACAACAATATAATAAACTTAAATTATATCATCATATCAATTAATAACATCAAACTCATTAATTAGTATTCACAACATTAAATTAGAAATAACTAGTATCATGCATAAATTCATACTAATCCAAATCACACTATCACTAATATCACTTCACAATAACAAACTAACTCTAATCATACCACATCTAACTTTTGTCGGTCATACTAAAACCGACAAGAATAATCAACATCCCTTTTTAAACTAATTGTAATCAACTATGTTCATTTGCATAGGGAAAAGGGCACCTGCGTGTTGGCTAGAGGTATGGGAGGTTTCGACTAGCGCGGGGATGGGGTCAAAACAACCGACATTTGGAGATGCATCGGGGGCGCCAACGGTCAACGAGAGACGGAGGCACAGTCGTGGGCGGTAGTGGATGGCCGAGATGGCGTGTCGGCGAGGGAGGACGACCGTGGGCCAGGTGCGGTCGCGATGAGTCAAGTGCGGCTAGCGGAGCGTGGGACGTGCAACAACGAGGAAAAAGAGGTCACGACTGTTGGCGCATGTGTGGGAGTTGTGCGGGAAGGAGAGAAAGGGAGTTGAAGGCTCCTCATATGGGAGAATAACTCTCGTCGGTTATGGTGTTGAGCCGACATGGATTAATTAACTCACATCGGTTGTCAGTCTGGCCAATGAGGATTAATTAACTACTGTTAGCTCTGATATAGCCAACTTGGATTAACTAATTCCTGTCGGCACGTGGACACGCCAATGGGAGTTAAAATAGACAACAAGAATTTTCCCAATTCTTGTTTTTTCTGTCTTTATTTTCAACATGTCTTGATATTACACAAGAGCAAATCTCCAATTCATACATCTTCAAACAGATACATTTATCCAGTAAAGATACCACATATCTTGCTTCAACTCATATGCTTTGTTGGTCACTTGTTTTTGATACCTTTCAATGGTCAAAAACAAGGCAACACCATTAGATCATATTCCATCTTCATCCTTTAGCTCTTAGCCTTCAGGAGAAAGGTTGAGTAAAGGATGAAGTTGAAGTTGAGTGAAGAAAATGTAAAGAATACTACTTCAGATGTGTCATTTATATCATGAAAGTAAGACACACAATTTAATTTCGTAAGAAATTATTCTTTTCTTCTTTCATATTGTGTGACAAAAGGGATACATGAATACCTTCGGCTTCACGAAGTTACAAAAGAGAAGGAGAAGTAAATACAGCTTCGAAGACAAAACGATTTGTTCTCTTTTGATCGAGAGAGAGAGAGAGAGAGAGAGAGAGAGAGAGAGAGCTAATGCATGGCATTGTTCCCTATTTATAGTCACGTAATACATCTTTGGAAAAATTACAATCGTGCCCTCAAGTCTATACATTTAAACTTGTACTGTTTAATATAATTACAGCATTCCAAACCAAACACTACCTATGGTCGGCCTTCAAAGCAAAGGGGGATAAAGGTGATGCAATTGTAGAGCAGGAGGTTGAGAAGGGAAATTGCGTTTCAAACCAGCCATACAAGGTACAGTCTAACAATGCTTCATCTAAAGTCTTAAAAGACGTTGGGAATTGAGCCCCCCCCCCCCCCCCCCGCGCTTCACGGATGCTGCTGCTACCGGCTTGCTGACGCGTGGCTGCAGACGCGAGTTTTTCTTCAATCCAGCTGAAACTAAAGGAGCCGTCCGCGTCGGTCTCTGCCCCGACCTGTGACACCCGGTTCTGGGGGCAAAACCGAATGCATAGTATATGTGGGCCAGGATCCATTTTCCACACATATGTTGACGTCACAAGTGTAATATATCAAAAGACAATGCAATAAAGGTATAAAGAGAGTAGAGTAACTTTATTACATCATCTAGATCATAGTATCTTAAACAAGTATCATAATCAAAGTACGACAGCATTAAACATGGACACTCTTCCACAGGAAGGTGACTGGCGCATCGTTAGACTCAAAACTCATCAACGTCATCTGTGAAGTCTTCGTCATCACCCTCTGATCAAAATATTAGCAAGGGTGAGCTCACTTATGGTCGAGGCTCAGCAAGTGGGTGAAATAATGCAAGTTAACAAGGTAGGCTATGGATAAGCGGTAAACATTTTAGTTGGTCAATATTTTATTAGCAGCACCTGTCTTACTAATAAGTGTATTCCCAAATATCCCAATTAATCAAAGGCATAAGATTATATCAAAAACACTTAAGTGAAATCACTTAAGCAAACCACTGGTAGATCATCGGATCATGATTTATTTTCCATCTTTAAGTTCAATTATCATGTGAGGGTCTAGGTTGCTCTTAACCGTGAGCACAGCTGACATATCAGTTTTACACTATGCAGAGGTGGTACAACTTTACCCACAAGCCGTGTATCCCATCTAGCCTAGGTTGATCGGACCCATAAACACTGCCTAAATGAATGGCTAGGGATCCACTATGAGGCTTTCACAAAATATCCTTAGTACAAAGCCACCCGCTAAGGTTTCCACATCAGTATTGATGGCCCTCTGGGTGAGGTAACTTAGCCAAGACTACCACCCCATGTTAACATGAGCTTCCACCAAACCACTGTCGCCCCCTCTTGCCCATCTTTCAGGTAGGGTTGCTAAGCACTAAGTCTATAGAGCTAATTACCAAAGCCAGAGCCATTATAGCACTCGTGGTTCCACTGTTATCCTGGGTGGTCACTCCATGTTCCATTTAATACAAAATGTTCTTGTTTAACCATCGGGTTAACATCATAAATAAAACTTCATTTCTGGAACATAGTATCATTAAAACAATGACATCATATTTATCAAGTTGAGAAATAGAAAAAATTGCTAAGCATATCATTTATCCCAGGGTAATTCAAGGAATAGGGTTAGTAATTCTAGGAAATCCTTATTTAGGCAAATCCCATCAAATTATGCAATATCCAAAAAGTAAACATTATTATATGCATTATTTGGGTACAAATAGAAATGCAGAGGGAGAATCCACTTGCCTTGCTCGAAAGTGTCCTGTGGGTCGTCCTCGAACGTGTTTGGTTCGTCTACCTCATAGTCAACTTCTAGAATCGATTTGCGTATCGTACATACAAAAGAATGCGTACACCAAATAAATAAACATACACCATTACATGGGTAATCATTCACCATTACATACAAATTCATACATCACACAACTATACTCATAGATATGTCTAAAGCATAAATATTTTATTAATCCACTATATCTTTCACTTTGAGTTATCATTGTTGAAAATATGAGTAGGTGACTACGACGCTAGTTTATCTAGTATAATGTAGATAAAATGTCTTAACAAACTTTATGGAAAATAATTATTTTATTACTAATAATAGTCCTTTGGGTTTTATCCTTTTCTTTCTAAATAGAAATTATACGTATAAAAATTGTTTATTTATAAATCACCTAACATTAATATTCTAAGAATTAATGTAGATTACTAATTTTGGACTTTAATAACATAATCATGGTGTCAGGGACCGTAATTAGGGGTACCCCCAATGCTCCTTAATTCGGCTGGGAAACATCTTCAGAACAAACCATAAGCGACTGATAAAGCACAGGCCTCGTCTACCAAGGGACGCGACCTCATCCGGGCCCAGCCTCGGGCAAGGACAGCAGTCCCGGACGGATTCACGCCTTGCCCGAGGTGCCCCTCAGTCAGCAGACACACCCTCGGCTCGCCCGAAGCCCATCTCGGGCAGACTTTGTCGTGCAGCGACCTCGGCTGGATCGCCCTACCAACCGACCATATCGCATGCGCATTCAATGCGGGGATCGCCTGAGACCTTATCCTGACACGTGCGTCTCAGTCGGCAAGGTCGAAGTGACCGCAGTCACTTCGCCCCTTTACTGAACAATCTGACAGGAAAACAACACTGTTCGCCCCGCTCCGGCTACTGTACCAACCACCAGGGTAAAACTGAGTCACGATCTCCCACGAGTTCAGCCTCGGGCGCAACAGGGAGCTCCGCCTCGCCCGACCTCAGGCATCAGCCTCAGCCTCGGCCTCGGGAGAAGGTCTCTACCTCGCCCGACCTCGGCCTCGGCCTCAGGAGAAGTCTCCGCCTCGCCTCGCCTGACCTCAGCCTCGGACCGACTACGCTACAGGGGATACATCATTACCCTACTCCTAGCTAGCTGCCTCAGGCTATGAAGGAACAAGACCGGTGTCCCATCTAAGGTTACTCCGGGTAACAGGTAATGATGGTTCCCCGTGTGCGCCCATGACGTTGGATTGCTCCCAACCTCCTACGGAAGCAAGGGAACGTCAGCAGCATCCATGCCGCACCGCCAACTATGCTTCTACAGGGCTCAAGGCACTTCTCCGGCAGCCACGTTAGCACACGTGTAGGGCCCAAGGCAATTCTCCGCCGGCCACGTTAGCTCGTAGCTACTCCCCCATTGTACAGCTGGGCATCTCCTTGTATCTATAAAAGGGGATGTCCAGGGCCTTCCTAAGGCACGCGACGACAGACAGGGAGATACGCTGAGATACGTGGACACATGTTGAGATAACGGGGACAACAGGGACGCAGGGCAGACGAGACAGGCAGAGACGGACGCACGCAGGGACTCTCTCTCTCTCTCGCTCTCGCCCTCGCTCTCTCGCTACGCTTGTAACCCCTACTACGAGCACCCCGGTGCAAGATAATATAAGCCTCATTCCCCCGCTTGTGTTCCATCTTGCATCAACCCATCTGGGCAGGGACACGCAGCAACAAATTCACTAGTCAGTCGACGGTCCTCACGGGTCTTAACGGGGACAACAGGGACGCAGGGCAGACGAGACAGGCAGAGACGGACGCACGCAGGGACTCTCTCTCTCGCTCTCGCCCTCGCTCTCTCGCGACACTTGTAACCCCTACTACGAGCACCCGGTGCAAGATAATATAAGCCTCATTCCCCCGCTTGTGTTCCATCTTGCATCAACCCATCTGGGCAGGGACACACAGCAACAAATTCACTAGTCGGTCGACGGTCCTCGCGGGTCCGAAACACCGACACATGGTTATTTTGACATAAATAGATATTTTACTAATTCTAAGTAATTAAGTGCTATACGTATAAACACATTTATCATGACTAGTAATAATCTAGATTTTAACATGACCAAGAAAATGGGACCTAGTACTTATTTTAATTCCTTATATCATTAAAAATGTACTAAAACAATCACTTACGTAATATTATTTTATATGCTAAAATGAGCAGTTAATCAAAAAGGATTTCTAGTACCTAATCACAAAATGACAATCTATGTATTTTTCAAATTATAAAAATAATGTCCATATTCAAAATACTATTGCCGGGGTTTGATTTCAAATTACATGTATACCTCGGGGAGTAGCACATAAGATTTTAGGACTTATTTTTTATACATTTGTACTACAGAAAATACATGACTAATTTCTAGAAAACTGGAGGGCCAAAACGCAAAATTGTCATCTTCTACCTTGGGCTAGTGCTTGTGAGCAGGGAGGAGCTCGACGGGGAGGGGGAATCGGCCGGGTACGGAGCAGGGAAGGGGCTCGGCGTCGAGGTGGCCGGGGACAGGCGTGGCGAGGCTCGAGCTCCGGTGAGGCGGCTCGACGGGGCGCGGCTTCGGCGAGCAGGGCGCGGCCAGGTGGATGGCGAGGGAGGGGTGAGAGCTTGGGCGCGATTTGGAGAGGAGAGCTCGGGTAGGGGAGAGAAGAGAGAGCTCTGGTCGTCGGTTTTTATAGAGGGCGAGGGGAATGGGAGGAGGGCGCCGGGGAAGAGGTGGTCGGCGGCTTCAAGGCCATCAAAATGCCAATAATGGCGTCGTTTTCCATTGATGAGGAGAGGAAATGGGGGGAGGGAGAGGAAGGGGAGGAGCCAGACGTTTTCCGGCTCGGAGGGACTCGAACGGGCGCGACCGGTTTGCCAGGGGCGCGGGTCGGGGTCGGCTCGGCCGCCGAGCGGCGAGGCACGACACGGAAGCGGCGGGGCAGCGCGAGGTACGGCACGGCGGCGACGGGGCGGCTATGGGAGGAAGAAGACCCCCCTGTGGGTGGGGCCCACGTCGGTGAGAGAGGGAAGGGAGAGAGGTGGCCGCGGCTGATGGGTCGGTTTCGGCCAGGGTTAGTGTTTCTCTTTTTTTCTTTGATTTTTATTTTCTATTAAAAAAATAAATATATATATTTTAAAATATTTCTAAAAATCATAATAATTATACCAGATTTATTTATAACTAAAATACTTATTTTTGGACCAATGTTTTTATATTAATAAATTGGCTTTCAATATAAAAGAAATTCTATGAAACATCCATAAATAAAATATGAGCAAACAAAATTATTCTAAATGCAAATAAAAATCAAACACTTGAAAAAAAATTAATTACTATATTTACGGCGTCGTCCCTGCTCCACACAATGTTGGGGATGGCCTCCTATCGGCGCACGCTGCTGCCCGTGTGCGCCTTCCTCTTCCTCGACGCACCGACGACCTCTCGTTGGGCCTCGCTCTCCGCCTCTCCGCCGATGCATCCCGCTTCCCCCACTAAAGATAGTTGAGATGTTCAGGTGGACCTCCTTGCCCTCATGTTGATTCCTGATATGAATTAGCAATGATGATACTCTTAATTATAAGGCTATTGGAGAGGCCAAATTATCTTCTAAAGTGTATTTATAATAATTTATACATGTCATTGTTTAATGACCTGGTTTCCCCCTTACGACATACAAGTATAGGATAAAAGTTAAGTTGTCATGTTAGCATGGTGAAGATAATCTCTTGAACAGATAATGTGGTAGATCAAAACAATTGATAGATAGAATCTTTCTCATGACCTCTATGTCTGGATTATTCTAGAGTGGACCCAATATAATTTTCCACTCTGTTCCACTCATCCAATGTCAGATCTTTACTAGCTAACATGCTTGATCCAGTTTGTAGCATTAAATTTCTTTTATATTCCTGTTATTTTCCACTCCTTTACTAATGAGAAGTATTTATCCTTGCAGTATTGCGGCTTATACAATATTCCATGCAGTGCTTATTTGATATACCATTTTTGTTACATTGTTTCATAACAATTATTTTTTACTATTGTCTTTTTTCACATGAATTCTTTTACTGACACCTACTTATATGGATATGTGATGTTTGTCCAGCACTATTGATTTTTTGTCAATCTGCTCAGTGAGGTTCAGGATGGGATTCTATATTTGAACAGCACAACAAACACTTTAGGACACGTCTTGGACCAAAAAAATAAGTAATTTCTGATGAAAACTATACCTTCAACTCGAGCATCTTGTTGGAGTTTATTTTGTATTTGTTTTAACACGCTGACTAGGGTCTTATGGGAAAATTTCAAAATTGCATGCCACTAAATTGTATTGTTTCTACAAGACTGCATTTCAGTGCAATTAGGATATGAACTCAAAGTTTACCTGTTCTTGCAGGTCAAAGCAGTTGGAGAGGAAATGTGAATAGGATTTCTAGGGCTCGGCTTTCAACCAAAATGAGCACCGAGTGATATACAGAGAGCACCTTGAGGGGGGGTGAATAGCTGATCCTGTAAAATCAAACACTAATACCCACAAAACTTAGTTTAAAGTGTTAGTACGACTAAGTAGCTTTGAAGCGAGTTCTTGTGAACACAACAATCACAGAGAAAGCAACACAAGAGACACGCGATTTTTATCCTGTGGTTCGGCCAAGTACACTTGCCTACTTCCACGTTGTGGTGTCCTAATGGACGAGGGTTGCACTCAACCCCTTTCAAGTGATCCGATGATCAACTTGAATACCACGGTCTTTTCTCTTAGAGTATGTTTCCCGTTTGCGAGGAATCTCCACAATTTGGAGTCTCTCGCCCTTACAATTGAGATCACAAAGAAAGCATAGAGTAGGTTGGGAAGAGCAACACACACAAGACTCAACTCCGCAGCACAACCACGCACACGAGTCACAACTTGAGCTCAAAACACAACACATGGAGTTCACAACTCAAATGGAGCTCAAATCGCTAACACAGAGAATCAAAAGCGTGGAGTCGAAGTCTAGGAGTCTTAGAATGTTTCGTGAAGGCTTGGTGTTATCCTCCATGCGCCTAGGGGTCCCTTTTATAGCCCAAAGGCAGCTAGGAGCCGTTGGAGGCCAACTTGGAAGGCCAAACTTGCCTTCTGTCGGGTGGTGCACCGGACAGTCCGGTGCACCACCGGACAGTCACTGTAGCTGTCTGGTGCACGATCTCCTTCCTTTTCTGGCGCATCCGACAGTTTGGTCCTTGGGGTCAGTTGGTGCACACCAGATAGTTCGGTGTGCCCAACCGACCGTTGCTGCGGGGAACGCGTTGCCCGAGGATTGTGTGGTCGACCATTGCGCTGGCAACCGTTGGCTCACCGGACAGTCCGGTGCACCACCGGACAGTCCGGTGAATTATAGTCGTACGCCTCTGCTTTTACCCGAGAGCAGCCAGTTCACCGTCGGCCAGCCTGGCGCACCGGACAGTCCGGTGTGCGAGAGTGAGCTGATGTTGGCTGCACACAGCCAACTCTTTTCCCTTTTCTTCTCTTCTTCAGTCACTGTTTCTAGCACTTGGATAGCCATGTTAGTACATAGAACAATTTACCAAGTCTAGAAACATACCTTTGTCTCTGATTTGCACTTCTCGCACATAAGTACTTAATTAATGTGTTGGCATCTAATCACCAAAATACTTATAGAAATTGCCCAAGGGCACATTTCCCTTTCAATCTCTCCCTTTTTGGTGATTTATGCCAACACATCCAAAAGCAACCAAAAGAAGTGCAACATCAATGCAATTGAAGACCAAATTGTTTTTGCTAATGATTTGGCATATTTGGATCACTCTTTGCCACCACTTGGTTTGTTTTTGTAAATCAAATCCTTTTTCCTATCTCTAAGTCAAACACACTTGTTTGGGCAAATCAAGAGGTATTCCAAGAGAAAAATTGATCAAGTACCAAAAAACTCCCCCTTTTCCCATAATCAAAATTCTCCCCCATAAGAGACCAAATTTTGCAATTAGAGTATTTTGACAAAATCAAATTCTAACTCTACTAGTTTCAAAATTCTCAAGTGGTTGGCTGATCCATTTGCTTTGGCCTTAATTTCTCCCCCTTTGGTATTAAGCACCAAAACGGGATCATTCTTGGCCCTTTAACCCCATTGCCTCACCAAAAATGTCAATTAAGAGCAAAAAGACAATAAGAGCATAGGTATGAACTTGGAAATAATTACACTAATACCGGAGTGCAGTGGAAGACTTTGCATCATCCAAGTTCACTTTTCCCTTTCAATGCACCTTTGAGACTACATCAAGTATACTCAAACAAACATGTTAGTCTCAAAGGGTCAAGTTGTAGCACATCTCCCCCTAAATATGTGCACCATTTGCATGTGTACTTGTGAGGTCCGGGGAGATCTTATACAACTTGAGCACCACAAATAGATAACACATGCAGTAAATGCATAAAGTAACATGATCAAAGGCATAGAACACTATGTATGCTATAGATCAATCAAAGTTACGTGAATCTAAGACATTTAGCTCACTACGCAACATGTAAAAAGTTTTCTCATCCAACGGCTTGGTGAAGATATCGGCTAGCTGGTTCTCGGTGCTAATATGAAAAATATCGATATCTCCCTTTTGCTGGTGATCCCTTAGGAAGTGATGCCGGATGTCTATGTGCTTAGTGCGGCTGTGTTCAACAGGATTATCCGCCAAGCGGATTGCACTCTCATTGTCACATAGGAGTGGGACTTTGCTCAGATTGTAGCCAAAGTCTCGGAGGGTTTGCCTCAATCCAAAGTAGTTGCGCGCAACACTGTCCTGCGGCAACATACTCGGCTTCAGCAGTGGATAGGGCAACGGATGTCTGTTTCTTAGAACTCCAGGACACCAGGGACCTTCCTAGATATTGGCATGTCCCTGATGTACTCTTCCTATCTACCTTGCACCCGGCATAATCGGAGTCTGTGTATCCAATTAAGTCAAAGGTAGACCCCTTTGGATACCAGATTCCAAAGCACGGCGTAGCAACTAAATATCGAAGAATTCGCTTAACGGCCACAAGGTGACATTCCCTGGGGTCGGATTGATATCTAGCACACATGCATACACTAAGCAAAATGTCTGGTCTACTAGCACATAAATAAAGTAGTGAACCTATCATTGACCGGTATGGCCTTTTGATCAACGGACTTACCTCCTTTGTTGAGGTCGACATGCCCGTCGGTTCCCATCGGTGTCTTCGCGGGCTTGGCATCCTTCATCCCGAACCTCTTGAGAAGATCTTGAGTGTACTTCGTTTGGGAGATGAAGGTACTGTCCTTGAGTTGCTTCACTTTGAACCCAAGGAAGTATGTTAACTCACCCATCATATACATTTCGAATTTCTGCATCATCACCCTACTAAACTCCTCACAAGACTTTTGGTTAGTAGAACCAAATATTATGTCATTGACATAAATTGGCACACAAAGAGATCACCATCACAAGTCTTGGTAAAAAGAGTGGGATCGGCTTTCCCAACCTTGAAAGCATTAGCAATTAAGAAATCTCTAAGGCATTCATACCATGCTCTTGGGGCTTGCTTAAGTCCATAGAGCGCCTTAGAAAGCTTATACATGTGGTCGGGATACCTGTCATCCTCAAAGCCAGGGGGTTGTTCCATGTATACCTCCTCCTTTATTGGCCCATTGAGGAAAGCGCTCTTCACGTCCATTTGAAACAACCTAAAAGAGTGGTGAGCAGCATAGGCTAACAATATTCGAATTGACTCTAGCCTAGCCATAGGAGCAAAAGTCTCCCCGAAATCCAAACCTGCGACTTGGGCATAACCTTTTGCCACAAGTCGAGCCTTGTTTCTTGTCACCACTCCGTGCTCGTCTTGCTTGTTGCGAAACACCCACTTGGTTCCCACAACGTTTTGCTTTGGACGTGGCACCAGGCTCCAAACTTCGTTTCTCTTGAAGTTGTTGAGCTCTTCCTGCATGGCCAACACCCAGTCTGGATCCTGCAAGGCCTCTTCTACCTTGCACAAAAGTAGAGCTAGAGGCAAACATAGCATGTGAATCATTGTAAGTAGTATGAACATAACTCTTATTATAATTGGAACGACTAGCAATTTTCCTATCACAAATAAAAGCATGATTCCTTTGAGGACTACTAGCCATAGGGGCCTTCCCTTTCTCCTTGTTGAGAACGGGAGCCTTTTGGCTTGTTAAGTTCTTGGTTTCCTTTTGAAAACCAAGTCCATCCTTAATTGAGGGTGTCTGCCAATAGTATAGGCATCCCTAGCAAATTTTAATTTATCAAAATCAATTTTGCAAGTCTTAAATTGAGCATTAAGACTTGCCACCTCATCATTCAAATTAGTAATAGAAATAAGATGTTCATTACATGTATCAACATCAAAGTCTTTAAATCTATTACAAATACTTACATGCTCTACACATGAACTAGATTTATTAACTTCCTCTAGCTTAGCATTTAATTCATCATTTAAACTCCTTAAACTAGAAACAGATTCATGGCAAGCAGACAACTCAGAGGATAGCATTTCATTTCTTTTAATTTCTGGAGCAAGAGATTTTTGAAAACTAATAAATTTGTCATGCTCTTCATACAAAATATCTTGTTGCTTTCTCTAGCAATCTATCCTTTTCATTTAGAGCATCAATTAATTCATTTATTTTCTCTACTTTGGCTTTATCTAAACCTTTAAATAAACTAGAGTAATCTACTTCATCATCGGAGGATTCCTCATCACTAGAAGAAGAGTACTTAGGGGAATCTCGAATACGTACCTTCTTCTCCTTAGCCATGAGGAAGAGCGAAGACTTGTTCGAAAGCCGAGGCAGCCAATCCTTCATCGTCGGAGTCAGATGAGGAGCAGTCAGAATCCCACTCCTTTCCAAGATGTGCCTCGCCCTTCGTCTTCTTGTAGTTTTTCTTCTTCTCCTTCTTCCCGTGCTTTTCTTGTTCCTGGTCATTATCGTTATCGGGGCATTGTGCTATGAAATGACCAGTCTTACCGCATTTGAAGTAGGAGCGCTTTCCCCTTGTTTTGTTCTTGGAGGGGTACTCTTTGTGTCCTTTGAGTGCGGTCTTGAAACGTTTGATGATGAGGGCCATCTCATCTTCATTTAGCCTGGCAGCCTCAACGTGTGCCACCTTGCTTGGTAGTGCCTCCCTGCTGCTTGTTGCTTTGAGCGCAACGGGCTGTGGCTCATAGATGGGTAGTGGACCATTTAGAGCATCATCCACGTATCGTGCCTCCTTCACCATCATGCGCCCGCCTAACAAACTTTCCAAGGATCTCCTCGGGCGTCATCTTTGTGTACCTGGGGTTTTCACGAATAAGATTGACAAGATGGTGGTCAATTACAGTAAATGACCTGAACATGAGTCGGACGATGTCATGATCCGTCCATCTTGTGCTTCCATAGCTTCGAATCTTGTTGACCAGGGCCTTGAGCCTGTTGTAGGTTTGTGTTGGCTCATCTCCCCTGATCATCGCAAATCTCCCCAGCTCGCCTTCCACCAACTCCATTTTGGTAATCATGGTGGCGTTGTTTCCCTCATGAGATATCTTGAGGGTGTCCCAGATTTGCTTGGCGTTGTCCAAGCCACTCACCTTGTTATATTCATCCTGCATAGAGATGCTAGCAAAACAGTAGTAGCTTGGGCATTTTTATGAATTTGCTCATTAATAATCATAGGATTATCCGTACTATCGAACTGCATCCCATTTTCCACAATTTCCCAAATGCTAGGATGGAGAGAAAATAGATGACTACGCATTTTATGACTCCAAAATGAGTAATCCTCTCCATCAAAGTGTGGAGGTTTTCCAAGAGGAATAGAAAGTAAATGTGCATTCGAATTATACGGAATACGGGAATAATCAAAAGAATAATTTTGATTAACCGTTTTCTTTTTCGGCGAAGAGTCATCGTCGTCTCTTGGTGAAGAAGATCATGCATCACTGTCGTAGTAGATGATCTTCTTGACGCGTCTCTTCTTCTTCCCGTCCCTCTTCTTGTGACTCGAGCCTGAGTCAGTGGGCTTGTCGTCTCTTGGCTCGTTGAAGAGGGACTCCTTCTCCTTATCGTTGACCACCATCCCCTTTCCCTTAGGATCCATCTCTTCGGGCGGTTAGTCCCTTAGATGAAGAGTACGGCTCTGATACCAATTGAGAGCACCTTGAGGGGGGTGAATAGGTGATCCTGTAAAATCAAACACTAATTGTCGACGTTTCGACCCCGGGGGGTCCCTGGACCGACGAGGTAAATTGTCGCTGCGTGTCCCAGCCTAGATGGGTCGGCGCGAGACGGAACACAAGGGGAAAAGCAATAAGGGGAACCATGGCTCGTGTTGTCCTGCACCCAGGGTGGATGCGCTTGCAGTAGGGGGTTACAAGTGTTCGCGAGGGAGAGAGAGAGCCTGCTCGTCAGCCTGTCCTCCTGCGCTGGCCACCTTTTCGTACGAGGGCCCTGGACCTTCCTTTTATAGACGTAAGGAGAGGGCCTAGGTGTATAATGGGGGGTGTAGCAGTGTGCTAACGTGTCCGGCAGAGAGGAGCCAGAGTCCTATGTACATGCCGACGTGGCTGTCGGAGATGTGTTGGTGCCCTGTTCATGTGATGTCGTGGCCATCGGAGGAGCGCTTAAACCTTGTAGAAGCACAGCTGTCGGGGCTGTCAGGACCTTACTGACGTCTCCTTGCTTTCGTAGGGGGCTGAGAACCGTCGTCATCATGGAGCACGCGGGGTGTCATCATTACTTGTTTTACCGGGGCGAGCCAGATGGGACGCCGGTCTTGTTCCCCGTAGCCTGAGCTAGCTAGTGGTAGGGTAATGATGTACCCCTCTGCGACGTGGTCGGCCCGAGCCCAAGGTCGGGCGAGGCGGAGGCTTCTCCGAGGTCGAGACTGAGTCCGAGCCCTCGGGTCGGGCGAGGCGGAGAAACCACCTTCCGGGGTCGAGGTTGAGTCCGAGCCCTGGGGTCGGGCGAGGCGGAGCTTCCTATGGCGCCCGAGGCTGGACTTGGTTGCTGTCAGCCTCACCCTGGTGGGTGGCACAGCAGTCAGAGCAGTGCAGGCGGCGCTGTTTTCCTGTCAGGTCAGTCAGTGGAGGGGCGAAGTGACTGCGGTCACTTCGGCCTTATCGATTGAGGAGCGCGCGCGTCAGGATTTTCCTGTCAGGTCAGTTAGTGGAGGGGCGAAGTGACTGCAGTCACTTCGGCCTTGTCGACTGAGGAGCGCGCGTCAGGATAAGGTGTCAAGCGATCCTTGCATTGAATGCTCCTGTGATGCGGTCGGTTGGCGTGGCGATCTGGCCAAGGTTGCTTCACTGCGAAGCCTGCCCGAGCTGGGCCTCAGGCGAGTCGAAGGTGCGCCCGTTACTTGAGGGTGCCCTCGGGCGAGGCGTGAATCTACCATGGTCTACTGTTCCTGCCCGAGGCTGGGCTCGGGCGAGGCGAGATCGTGTCCCTTGAGTGGACGGAGCCTAGACCTGAATTGCGCCCATCAGGCCTTTGCAGCTTTGTGCTGATGGTGGTTACCAGCCGAGTTTAGGAGTCTTGGGGGTACCCCTAATTATGGTCCCCGACAGTAGCCCCTGAGCCTCAAAGGGAGTGTTGGTACTCGCTTGGAGGCTTTGTCGCACTTTTTGCAAGGGGACCGGCCTTTCTCGGTCACACTTCGTTCCGGTGGGGTGCGCGCGAGCGCACCCGCCGGGTGTAGCCCCCGAGGCCTCGGAGGAGTGGTTTGACTCCTCCGAGGTCTTAGTGCCTTTCGTGATGCCTCGGCCAATCTGGTTGTTCCCTCATGCGATCTGATCATAGTCCGGGTGCATGGTCAGGTTCCGAGTTCTCGGGCTGGTATGTTGACGCTTGTCAACAGTTTGGCCGGAGCCGGGTTCGCGAGAGCAGCCCCCGAGCCTCTGCGCAGGGCGAGAGGACGGTCAGGGACTGACTCGGCTTTTTTCATACGCCCCTTCATCGCCTTTCCGCAAGGAGGAGGGGGGAAAGCGCCATGTTGCCCTCGGAGGGCGCCGAACATGGTGTCTCCAGTGAGTTGCTAACGAGTGATCCGAGTGGACGCCCGTGCCCCGTTCGATAAGGGTCGGCTAGTGGCCCAGAGGCGCGCTCCAAAAGTACCTGCAGGTGATTTGCCGGACCCGGTCCCGTTTGATAGGGTCCGAGGGCTTGATGCCTCCCTCTGATGGGATTCCGTTATAGAATCGCTCCTGCTGGTCTCGGAAATGTCCTAGGGTACCTCGGGAGCGTAGCCCAAGCCTCGGCCATGTATCGGACGTACCCAGAGTCATCCCTCGCTCTGCATGTTCTGAGGCGGCTGTCGAAACCCTTCGGTGGGCCAGCCTACGAACCCCTGATCAGTAGTGGGCGCGGGGCCCGAGTGGCCTGAGGCGGCTGTTGAACCCTTCTGAGGGGCCAGCCTTTGAACCTCTGATCAGTAATGGGCACGGAGCCTGCGTGGCCTGAGGTGGCTGTTGAACCCTTCCGAGGGGCCAGCCTTCGAACCTCTGACTAGTAGTGGGCGCGGAGCCCGAATGCTCTGAGGCGGCTGTCGAAACCCTTCCGAGGGGCTACCTTCGAACCTCTGATCAGTAGGAGGGCTCAGGGCCCGCTTCCTTCGCGGAGAAGGATCCCTTTCGGAGTGTCCCCTTTCCCGGTCCCTTTAGCAAGAGAGAGAAAGGGGAAGAGGAAAAGGATACGAAATTGAACGACGTGGCGCACCTTTTTTTGACGCGGTCATTATGGCGGAGGTGAAGCGTCGCCCGCTTCACCTGCCAAAGGTATCGCCCTGCCCTGCCGTGGAGTTAATGCGATGGGACGAGTGGTTCGCGGGGCAGCCGTTGTGCATGCGCGAGCCGTTCGAGGAATGGGCGTTTCGCCTTTGAGTTTTGAATTTTGCGACGGGTTCGGGCGAAGTGTTGAACGGGTCTTGCCCGGGCCATTATATATTCGGAAGAGGGAACGGTGGTGGTTTTTTTACTCTGCTGCTCGCCTCCTGCTTTGGTTTCTGCAACCTGAGGGAAATAGCCAGAGAAAGAAAACCGCGCAACCTTGTCCGCTCCGCCGCCACCCCCTTCGCTTGGTGATGGCCGACCGGGTAACCGTCGTTCCGCCGCGCGACCCGTGGCCCATCTCCACTGTCACGGCGGACGACCTGGAGGCCCTTGTTGCCGACGGCTTGCTTCGTCCCCTCTCCGGTGACCCGCAGCCGGAGTGGATGGTCCCCTCCGAGCGGAGCCGCCCCGTCCCCGCCGCCGGGGTATGTGCTGAGTTTCGTCTCTTTCCACGAGCGGGGGTTCGGAGTGCCGGCAAGCCGTTTTATGCGGGCAATTCTGCACTTCTACGGGGTGGAGCTGCACAATCTCAACCACAACTCTATCGCGCAAGCAGCCATCTTCACAGCGGTTTGCGAAGGATTTTTTGGGGATTGACCCCCACTGGGATCTGTGGACCCATCTCTTCTCCGTGGAGCCTTTTGCCTTGACGACGGGGGAAAAGAGAGTCTGCATGGCGGTGCGGGCCGGTGGCTGCATCCTCCAGTGGGAGGCAGGCGCTGTGCGCAACAGTACATCCCCGCCATCCTTGTGTCTTCGAACAAGGGGTGGCAGCGCCGGTGGTTTTACCTCCGGAACGACGATGGGAGGCTCCCATCGTTTTCTCAACGAGTGGTGACCTCCGCCGGCAGTAACTGGCGCTATGGGGCCACGCACGAGAGATAGAAGAATCTCTAGCCCCTTCTGGAGGCTTTGCAGGAGCTGCGAGACAGAGGGCTCACCGCCGCGGGGGTGGTTTGCCGCCATCCATCTCCGGAGGGTGCTCCCCTTGACGGAGCGGCGGCTGCTGCTTTCGGAGATGGCGCCGGGGGTCGACTTGGAGGGTCCGCAGTTGTCCTCGGGTCCCCCTCCCCACCGATGACCTCCACAGGCGGGTAGCCGGCACGGTAGGGAGGCTGGATGCCGGTGCCCATACCCAGCCCTCGATGCGCCCCTAGCGCAGGTGCATGTCTCTGGTGAGTGTCCGCTCCTTCTTCCTTCTTGTGTCAGATTGCCCTTGGTTCTCACAGTCGAGACTTCCGTCCGTCTCCAGGAGTTGGGGTTCCACAAGCCTTCTCTGCCACCGGTCCCGGAGGACGCGATGGACCGAGCCGCGCGAAGGGTCTCTGCAGAGAAGAAGAAGGAGGAGAAGGACGTGAAAAAAGACTCAGGCCCCGCGAGCGGATGCGGGCTCGGGACGCCTTGGAGAGGCGTCGTCGGAAGCAGGAGAGGGACGGGCTCCCGAGGGAGCCGTCGCCGGAGACGCCTAACGACGATGACGACGACGATGATGACGAAGACGACGACATGGCGGCCCGCCTTGGCCTTAGCCCAGATCTGTGGTTGGGCCAGGGGTCATCGAGCCAGCCCCGAGTGGGCTGGCGTCGTCGGTATCCGGGGCCGGGACATCAGTGGTCCCAGTCTAAAGAACAGGGGCAGGCCGAGGGGGTACTTGACCCCTTGGCTGAGGTAGTTGAGGTAACCCCGGGGAGTCAGGCTGACCCGCCTGTGCCCCAAGAGCTGTTGCCTGTGCCGGCCGCCTAGGAGGTTGGTCCTCAGGTCGTCGTGACTGCGCCTGGGCAAAACCGTCCCTTCGGCGCCCCGGGTGCCCGAGGCGGGGATGGTGCCAAAGCCGGCAGCGGGGCAGACCTTGGCGGCGCCGGCGGGGGACGAGGCCCAATAAGGGGCCTCCCCGCAAGCACGATTGGCCGTGGTCCGGACGTGGGTAAGTATCTGAGGATACCTCCGTCCCGGCTCTTTCTTCGTGTGTCCTGATCCTGCCCTTTCCCTTTCCTCCCAGCAAACGGAGGCATGGCTCGACCGGGTCTAGCTCCCCGGAAGGTCCTCAAGACGGTGTCGGCCTCTGCAGTCAGTGCCGCATCGGGCCTCGCCGGTCGACTGGCCTCCCCACAAGATGCCCCAAAGCGGGGGGCTCAGGCGGCACGGGTTGTCGTGGGGCAAGCCCCTCAGGTTGACCCCTCTGCTGAGGCGTCCGTCATGCTGGGGGAGACTACTGGCATGGCCGCGGCCTTCACACCATCTGATGTGTTGCCGTTCTGCCCATGGAGCCTGTTGGGGCGAAGGCGAAGACGCCACCCTTCGCTCGAGGCCTTCGCCGTAGTCGTCGGTCCAACGGAGACAAAACAGGCAGGGGACACCCTTCGCCCCATACGACATCGAACGAAGACCTGTGACGAGGTCATCCCACCGTGCGGCCTTGTCCAGCATGGGGGCCCACGTGTGATCCGGCCCATTGTAACGGGCCCTGCGTGGCCGCTGCGTGTTACGGGCCTAATTTGTAAAGCATCCCTGTAATTACAGTCTGTAACCCCGCTTTATGGAATATTCTGGGGATAACCTAGGTGTCTAAGGGCACATGCGTCCTTAACACAAGACGCTGGGCACTCAGGTACCTATAAATTACCCCCGCACAGTGGCCCTTGAGAGGCCTAGATGAACAGAGCTTTTGCCATCACGTGCTGAAAACCCTGTTTGCGCTTTTACACCCCCACCCGTTGGATCAACTTGTGCCAGTAAGCAAGTTCCAACATTTGGCGCCCACCGTTCGTGCTACGAAAAACCACCCGCGATGGCACCCAAGAAAGCTAGCTCGAAGGCTGACGATGGCTGCGAAGGCAGCACTGCTGGCCGCAAAAAAGGGCAAGGCCCTCGCACTCACCCACTCCACCCACCAAGAGGCTGCTGAAGACGATGTTCCCCGCACCTGCGAAGATGACGCTCTCCGCACCTGCGGCCTTGGAAGGACAACAGCAACCCTCCCCCAGGCTTCGCCCCACCGGAGGGTGCGGACCTCACCGAGGATGGTGAAGTCCTCGGCGTTTCAGCGGAAGAACAGCTACAGCTGCGCGCCCTGCGCCTCAAGAACCGCAATCTCTAGAGGCAAAAAAGGGATACTGGAGGCCAAGCGCCAGCACGTGTCTGCACTAGCCAAGGTGTGGCAAATGATACGCGACAAAGAGCAGAAGGCCCAGGACCTCGAGCGGGAGATCGCGCTCATGCAGCGCGAAGGCCACCTCGGCTGCAGCACGGGCCACCCCCTGCACAGCGCGCACAAGTGGAAGACATACGCGAAGGCCACCTCGGCCTGCAGCACGGGCCACCCCTGCAACAGCGCGCGCAAGTGGAAGACCCGCACTTCCCCCAGCGCGACTACGCCTTCCCTCACGCCGCGCCATTTCAAGGGGTCAACTACCCTCGACGAGCGAAGTCCCCTGGCGCCACATCTGCAAGTGACACCCTGGCCTGCCAACTTCCGGGTAGGGACCTATCCCAAGTACAACGGCAGCATGGACCCAGCATAATACATCATGAGTTATCAGGTCACCGTTGCATCTTACGGAGGGGACGACGCCACAATGGCCAAGTCTTTCATCATCGCCCTCGAAGGCCCAGCTCTCACCTGGTTCACTAGGTTGCCCCCGCTGTCCATTGACTCCTGGAGAAGCCTAAGGGACAAATTCCTGCTCAACTTCCAGGGGTACCGCCCAGACACCGACGCCTTGGCCGAACTCTCACTCTGCAAGCAGCTAGAAAAGGAGACTCTGCGGGAGTATTACTGCAAATTTCTAACACTCAAATCACAGCTGCCCTCAGTCGATGACCAGATCGCCATCCACTATGCCATCAGTGGTCTTCGCGCCGGCGTCCTCTATAGCCACTGCATCAGGGACCCGCCCAAGAACCTCCAGGAATTATATCAGCTATTTGAAAAATATGCCAAATCCGAAGAGCTCCACCAGCGCAAGGTTGAGTCTCAGAGGAAACCCAAAGATGCTCCACAGTCCAGCCGCACGTGGACAAGGACTCCGCAGCCAGACTCCGGTCGAGACGGCCGTAATCAGCAGCAGGTGCACAACATTGCCAACCAGCACCCCGCTGGTGATGCCCCTCGCCGCCAGGAAAATCCCCCCCTGGGCCGCGGAAGTGGAACTCGCGGTAGGGGCCGGGACGCGCGCAGCCGCCGCGCCGATTCTACTGTCTCTTCCACGGCGAAGACTGCGCCCACCAAACCAAAGACTGCCCAGAGACGAAGGCCACCAGAGACAGGATGGCACGGGCGCAACCGGCCGACTACCCAAGAGTCGTCGCGCACACTTATCAGCAACACCCCCCACCATACATCCACGCCCCTGCCCCGCATCCACCGCACCACGCTTACCAACACCATCAGGAAGTACAAATCGTACCTCCCCACCCCCACCTCCACACCAGCAACAACAAAACATCCCCCACCCCCACGCCCCAAGCAAGAAGACTTCGTCGATCAGCCGTATCGCGGAGTCATTCATATGATCACTGGGGGTCCAGTGTCGACTTCGACACCAAGCGACAGAAGCGGGACCACTACCGCAGCATCAACCACGTCGCCATCACCGGTCCAGTCGTACAGACGAAGTGGTCCCATGTACCGCTAACTTTCGACGCCCGAGACGTCGACCTGCACAGCGCCCCCCATGTCGACGCCATGGTCATCAACTGCAGCGTGGCAGGCTGGGACCTACACAAAGTCCTCGTTGATAATGGCAGTCAGGCGGACATCATTTTCCTCCATGCCTTCGACCGCATGGGCATAAGCCACAGCTTGCTCAAGCCTTCGGACAATCCGTTGTACGGCTTCGGCGGCAAGGGCACTTTTCCTATCGGCAAAATAGACTTGCCTCTCTCCTTCGGTGTAGCGCCCAATGCCCAAAGTGAGCAAATAACCTTTGACATCGTCGACATGGTGTACCCGTACAAACGCCATCATGGGCCGGGGCTCCATCAACAAGTTTGAGGCAGCCATTCACGGATTGTACCTATGCATGAAGATACCAGGTCTGCTAGGCGCCATCTCGGTCTATGGCAATCAGCAGACTGCGCGCAATATAGAGCGGGACTTCGTCCCCGGGCAAGGAAATGTCCTGCCTCACGGCCCAGCGCGAGGTCCCAGCGCCCGCCAGCCCAACTGAAAAAAAACACAAGGCGCAGCTGCAAAGCAACGACGGGACCAAGACTGTTCCCCTCGACTAGGCCACGCCCAAGCAAACAGTCACGATCAGCAAAGACCTCACTTCGCATGATGAGGAAAAACTCTTGTGCTGTTGTCCAAGAACAAGGACGTCTTCGCTTGGTCAGCCCTCGACCTGGTCGGGGTCAGCCGATCCATAATTGAACATAGCTTGGGAATCGACCCCTCGGTGAGACCAAAAAAACAACGGCTTTGCAAAATGTCCGATGAGAAGACAGAGGCCGCCAAGGCAGAGGTACACCGCCTCCTGGAAGCCAAATTTATCGAGCTAGTGGCTTACCCCACGTGGCTCTCCAACGTGGTAATGGTGCAGAAAAAAGCGGCAAGTGGCGAATGGCATAGACTTCACCAGCCTCAACAAGGCCTGCCCAAAGGACAACTTCCCATTGCCCCGGATCGACAAAATAGTTGATAGCACGGCCGGGTGCGAGGTCATGTCACTCCTCGACTGCTTCTCCGGTTATCATCAAATATACATGAAGGAGGAGGACAAGGCCAGCACCAGCTTCATAACACCCTTCGACACATATTGCTTTATCAGAATGCCAGAGGGACTCAAGAACGCCGGGTCCACCTTCTCCCGGCTCACTAAAACAGTGCTCGAAGGGCAAGTCGGCAGAAATGTATTCACATACGTGGATGACATCGTCGTCGCCAGCAGGAATAAAGAGGACCATCTCGCAGACCTCGCTGAGACATTCGCGAACATGCGAGACGCACGACTTCGCCTGAACCCCGATAATTGCGTCTTCGGTGTTCGCCAGGGGAAAATATTGGGTTATCTGGTATCACACCGTGGCATCAAGGCCAACCCAACCAAAATCCAGGCCATTATCAACATGACGCCCCCGCAGTCAGCCAGAGAGGTCCAGCGTCTGACGGGCAGATTGGCCGCCCTCAACAGGTTCATTTCCAAATCTGCTGAGCGAAGTCTTCCCTTCCTCAAAACACTCCGCGGCGCAAAAGACTTCGCTTGGGGACCAGAGCAGGCGGCGGCCTTCGCCTCACTAAAATAGTACCTGATGGAGTTGGCCGTTCTTACGAGCCCCGACTCTTCGCTACCACTGTTGCTTTACGTTGCGGCTTTGCCGCACGCGGTCAGTGCGGCACTGGTTCAGGAGCAGACAGTAGAGGGCGTGATCAGGCAGTGCCCAGTATATTATGTCTCCGAAGTGCTCACACCGTCAAAATGTAACATGACGGAGCTCGAAAAGATTGCATATGTAGTTGTTATGTCTTTCGCGCAAATTGCGCCACTACTTAAAGCATTCAAGGTCCGCGTCACCTCAGATAGGGGACTCGGCGAATTATTCAGAAACCCGGAGGCATCGGTACGGATCGCCAAATGGGCGGCCAAACTCTCCGGCTACCACATCACTTTCGAGCCCAGGACAGCGATCAAGTCACAAGTTCTAGCTGACTTCGTCGTCGACTGGACCGGGCCAATAACACAGCCGGATCCGTCCGCAGAGAAGGTTTGGACAATCCACTGCGACGGCGCTTGGTGCCATGCGGGGGCAGGCGCTGCTGCAGTCATCACCTCACCCGCCGGGGGTCAGGCACAGATACGCGGCACGCTTAAGCTTCGCTCTGGAATCTGACAGATGCACAAACAACATAGCAGAATACGAAGCTGTCATCCTCGGCCTCCGCAAATTAAGAGCCCTCGGCGTCACCACCTGTATAGTCCGAACAGACTCCAAGGTAGTCGCCGGCCAAGTTGAGAAAGACTATGCAGCAAAGGACCCCGCACTTATGCAGTACCTCGCGGCCATCCGAAGTCTCGAGAAACAATTCAAGGGATTCACATTGCAGCATGTGGACCGGGCCATGAATGAAGAAGCTGACGCATTGGCCAAGGCAGCCGCCAGGGGTGAAGCCCTACCCTCCGACGTGTTCTCACGTCATCGGCACGCCAGCCGTCCGCAGCCCTGAAGGGCTCCAAATAACCAACGACAGCGAGGGCCACCGCATGATCAACCTTATCATGACCGAAGACTGGCGGGCGCCAATAACCCTGTACCTGCAGGGGTACTATCACCCAGTCGACAGCAACGAGGCCAAGCGCCTCCACCACCGAAGCCGGGACTTCGCATTGATCGAGGGCCAACTTTACAAAAAGGGGGTCAGTCAGCCGATGCTTAAGTGCGTCACAGAGACCGAAGGCGTTCAAATCCTGCGCGAAGTCCACAGGGGGACCTGCGGCTCCCACGCAGGCCCTAGGGCCCTAGCGGCAAAGGTAATATGCCAAGGTTTCTACTGGCCCGCCATTATTTGCGCCGCAAATCGGGTTGTCAGATCCTGCGAGGCCTGTCAGAAATTTTCCCCACGCTCGGGACGCCCCTCGCAGTTCACGAAGCTGATCGCCCACACGTGGCCCCCATGGGGCCTAGACATTGTCGGGCCCCTGCCCACGGCTCAGGGGAACCTCAAGTTCACCTTTGTAGCCGTTGAATACTTCACCAAGTGGATTGAGGCGAGGGCAGTATCCACCATCACATCAAAGACGGCCCAGAAATTCTTCTGGCAAAATATTGTTTGCCGCTTCGGAGTACCATCCGAACTCACGGTCGACAACGGCAAGCAGTTCGACAACCAAGATTTCAAAGACTTCTGCTTCTCCATCGGCACCAAGCTTGCCTTCGCCTCCGTGTACCACCCCAGTCCAACGGAGTCGTGGAGCGCGCCAACGGCAAAATTTTCACAGCTGTCAAGAAAATGCTCCTCGACGACAAAAAAGGCAAGTGGCCCGACCTGTTACCTGAAGTGGTCTGGGCACTGAATACAACTAAGTGCAGGGCGACTGGGTTTACCCCCTTCCGCCTATTATACGGATCGGAGGCCATTACTCCGCAAGAAATAAAGCATGGGTCGCCTCGGACAGCCACGTCGGCCGTCCAAGATGTAGACGAGCCAACTTCGAAGGACCTCATCGACGGAGACCGCGTCTTCGCCCTACAGGCTCTGGACAAATACCAAGCCCAGACAAAAGCTTGGGCGACCAGGCAGTCATCCCAAGGGAGTTCAGCGAAGGGGACCTCATACTCGTTCGGACAGCTCGAACGGAGTCCAAAGGCAAGCTCGAGCCCATGTGGGAAGGCCCTTACATTGTCAAGTCGAAGGCCTCCCCCAGCGCATACAGGCTCGCAACGCCAAACAACGAAGACTTAGAGCATTCCTGGAACATTGATAACTGTTGGGGACTTGTTCTCAAATGCTTCGGATTAAGAACAAGGCAACATAGAAGGTGTTAAATGATAAAGTCCTTCGTCCTCTGAAACATTATTTCCCTTCGGGATATAATGAATTTTGGACGAAGGTCCTGGCAAGCATACCTTCGTAAACACAAGAGATAATGATGAAGAATTCATACGGAATATGAAATTTAACATAAACATTATTATTAGATCATTTCTATTTTATTGATATAGAAAAATAGAAATGATTGCAGATTACAAATGTACCTTCGGCTTGAAGGACAGCAAAAGTACAAGCGTGACGCCAAAAGCAAATGTCCAGTTCGCGTGAACAGTACGGGGGTACTGTTCACCTATTTATAGGCACGGGACACAGCCCATACAAAATTACATTCATGCCCTTTACACTTGGTAGTAATTCTATAGTAATCCACCGAGGTCCGAATAGCCTTTTCATCTTAAGTCGGTTTCTTTTTCCGCTATCACACCGAAGCTTTCCCGCTCACATCTTCGGCGTTGTATCAACCTTCGTATTACTTGGACTTCTCCTACTGTGATATCGACTCGAGTCCGAAGATACCTGTTCACACATTATACTCCAGAAACACTGTTAAATCCTGTTTTTGAGGACCTTCGGATGCCAAAGGCCCCCAACAGTAGCCCCTCGCAATATTAATTTGTTAAAATAATAAATTTAGATTGCGACATGGACGAAGGCTTTAAGCCGAAGGTCCGAAAAACACCTTCCCTTTGCTAGAATAGCAACATTCACTGACAAGCGGGGTCTTTCAATTTTCAACGCACTGGGCGTATAAATAAGATCATACTGCAAACTCATTTGGTACGCTCTCTTGCCATCTGCTCCCGCTCACTCAATTTTTAGCTCTTGCGCACCAAGATTTGCTTAGCTTTTTAAGTTTTTAATCTTCGGCGTTGAAAACAGTTTTTTAGTGGTTCCGAAGATGTCTGAAGATAAGAAGGCTGCTCCCGAGATGAAGCTGAGTCTTTCTGAAGAGAAGAACCTGGGGTTTCTTATAGCAATGTCGAAGACCAACACAGAAAAAATCACCAAAGAGATTAGAAGGTTTGTCTGAAGATACTGATGACAGCGACAGTTATGACGTGGATAGAGGTGGTGAAGACTCCGAAGATCGCCCCTGGCGACCAAGCCATTCAGTTTTTGGCAAATCAGGTATCAAAGAAAATCATCTTGTCAACATGAGGGGAAGATACTTCCGGGATTCATCCATTGTGAGGGTTGACGAAGGAGAGAAAACTTGCCGACCCCTGAGGAAAATGAAGTCGTAGTGTTCCGAAGCTTTTTGAAAGCTGGACTACGATTTCCCCTGAGCAGCTTTGTCGTAGAAGTGCTGAAAATGTTTGAAATCTATCTTCATCAACTTACCCCCGAAGCAATTATAAGGCTGAATATCTTCGTGTGGGCCGTGAGAAGCCAAGGTCTGGAACCTGATGCGAAAAGTTCTGCAACATACACGAGTTATCATACGAGACAAAACCCTGGGGTAAGGAACAGTATCACAATAATTTTGGCTACTACAGTTTCGTTTCTCGGTCTAGGTCAAGCTGTCCCGTGCCAACATTTCGGAAGAGATGGCCCGGCGACTGGATGACAGAATGGTTCTATGTGAAAAATGACCTGAAAGCACGGGAAGATATTAAAGGTATAATTATGCGCCTATTTGGCAAAGCTTCGGCCTACGAAAGCCGAAGGTTGAGATGAATGAAGCTGCCGAAGAATGCCAGAGAGCCTTCGGAGTTATTTGTTCTTTTATTGGAATGAGAGATTTGGTCCAAGAGCATATTGCCTTCAGAGTATGGCCGCTCGCGGAAAAATGGGAAATGCCGCAAGAGACCATAAAAGAGGCTGACGAAGGTGGACTTATCAGATTGAAGTATACTTTCAAATTCGAAGATAAATTCGTTGAGCCAGATGATGACTAGCTGAAAAGCATTGAAAATTTAAGTGATGATCTATTTGGGGCTTACTCGAAGGTCGAAGATACTGCATTGTCAGCACCTTCAGAGGCCGAAAAAAGAAAAGACTGAACCGAGTGTTTGACGCAATCGGGTTCGTCTACCCTGACTATCGTTATCCCATTCGAGGGCAGAAAAGAAAAGGCGCGACCTCTGCGAAAGAAGAAGCTGCAGCTGCTCCTAGTGAGCCAGCACCGAAAAGAAAAAGGATAAAGGTCCTCACACATCGGCCACGCTATATTGAACCAGCCTCGGTGCCTGAATTCACCAGAGAGACTTCTTCAGCCACCGAGGCTGAAGAGCCAACCTTGCTGCCAGTAATCGCAGAAATAGCCGAAGCGCCAACAAGAACAGAATTGGAAGAACCAAAGATTTGTTATCAGAAACCAAAGAGATGGTCGAAGCGCCATCAACAGAAAAAATGGAAGAAACAAAAGGATCAGCTGAGGGATCAAAAATATTAGAAGTTTTAAGTCCTTCAGCAAATGTTAACACAACAAAAATCCAAAAGGGCCCGCAGTGACTCCGAAAAGAAAAAGAATGGTCAATGTGCTAGATGTTCTAGAAACAATTAAGTCCTCAAGCACAACTCCGAGGAAGACTGTTGAAACCTCCGAAGCGAAAACTGAGATTTTTGATACTAAAGCTCCAGAGCAAGAAGCTGGGCCTTCGGAGCCCACGAAGGTAAAATCCCTGGAAACCGAGGAAGAAAAAGTGACAGAGCCAATTCTTGTTGAAGAAATCAGTGCTGCTGCCCCCGAAGCATCCCCCAAAGTCCCCCTGATTATATTGTTCGACATGCTTCGGGGAAAAAGTTGTCTGAAAAAGAAAGCAAGAGGCCCAGTTTTACGCCCAAAAACTAAAATATCCAAAGGGGGCGTTGATATTCAACGGCAGCGGAGAAGAAGACTTCTTGTACTGTCTCCCTGACAGCAAGGAGATTTCTGTCTGCCGGAGATGAGCAAGAGCTTCGGATTCCCAACACTAGAAGACGGACTCTCGGTGCTGTCGAAAGACGAGTTGGCCGACAGCTTGGCGTATAATAGTTTAAAGGTACAAAATTTGAGACCTTCGCATTGTTTCTTGAAAACAAAAAATTTTCATTTGCTTAGATTTATTAACACACACACACATTCTTCTTTGCAGGGCCTTATACTTAGCAATGCCCTCAGGGCCCAAAAAGATGCCGAAGATGAAGGATGTGTGATGGCCCTGAGCAATCTTCGTTCCGAAGTAATTGAACTATGGAAGGAAGGTCTCGAAAAAGACAAAATATTGCATTCATTGATAAGCAGAATAAAAGAAGACGAAGCTACTTTTAAAGGTCAAGCTGAAGCTCAGAAACGTGAAATTGATGATCTTCGAAAACAACTAGCCAGAGCTAGAGAAGAACGCATACTTGAAGAAACAAAGCGAGAACTTAGCGACCAATGGGCAAATCATTTAGAAGGAACTGTTGAAGAGCTTCGTGCGTCCAAGAAGAGATGCTATAACAAATCTATTGAATGTGTTAAGAAAATGAAAACTAGCTTCGCCAGCGTTGGCGCATTTCGAGTGAGGAAAACTTTACGAGAGGCAACCCCGAAGGCCCCATTGAATGGATTAGCCACGAAGCTGAGGCCTTCGAAGAAATTTTAAATAGCCGCGGGGATATATGTGCTTTTTCGGGTGCCAGGGGAATTGCCACCATTTTGGAGAAAAAGGGCTGTGAGCATGTAAAGATTTTAGCGCAATCCGAAGCTACCTTGCCCTTCGAAGATACAAAGGATCCTTCAGCCGAAGCTAGCATGGTTGGAGGAAAATTTTTTACCGATGTCTGGAACAATGGTGGCCGAGAAATGGCCCGAGAAATTATCCAAAAAAGCGAAAAGGGGATCCACGATGCTAGAAAAGTAGCAGAGGCTGCTGAGAAGAGCGTGGAGCCCGAAGGGCAAATAGGTATTAACTAGTGGTTTTTATTGTGTTGTAATTTTTAATTTTAAACTTCATTCGCAATTTGTAATAGCAATGTAGCTGTAACCTGTCCTCCCTCAGATCCTACTAAAGCGTCTCCGGGTCCTCCCCTGAAAGATGACGATGAAATTAAAAAGATGGCCGAAGTTATCATGGATCAAGTTGTCAATCAACTCCTGAACGAAGCTGCAGAAGTAGTACTTAGGGAAGACTAGGTGCTACTGTGAAAACATTTGAAATGTAATATGTGTGGTATCTTGTAACCCTGAATGTAATATATTTGCTTTTTATGGTTCAATTCTTTACGATGCATGAAACTTTACATACATACCGTTTTTGAGCCTTCGGCGAAAAAACACCTTCCCTTCTTTTCATGCTTCGTGAAGAAAAAAACTTTTATGCATCACAACACTGTCCATAGTGCTCTGATGAAGAATATCCAAGCTTCGTGAAAACATTCTCCGAAGCTATACTCCGAAGATCAATATTGTATCTCCTTGTGACTTAGCACGATTTTCACTTTTTCAAAGCATTCTTCCGAAGATCAATATTGTGTCCCCTTCTTGTGCCATATGCAACATGATGTATGATGCTTATGCTATGCGAAATGATGTGATGATGTTATGTTATGCAGAATGATATTTGTCCCGAAGATACACACACATCCCCGCAATAAAACACAATCTTTTTATATCAGCGCTGACTTTTCGCTGTAAGCCTCCCTTAGGAGCTTCTTCGCCTTTAACTTCAGCGGTATCAGCGTTTATTTTTCGCTGTAAGCTCTGCATTCCCTTATGAACGACTTTGGAGCTTCTTCGCCTTTTACTTTCGGCGGTATCAGCGTTGACTTTTCGCTGTAAGCTCTGCATTCCCTTAGGAACGACTTTGGAGCTTCTTCGCCTTTTACTTTCGGCGGTATCAGCGTTGACTTTTCACTGTAAGCTCTGCATTCCCTTAGGAACGACTTTGGAGCTTCTTCGCCTTTTACTTTCGGCGGTATCAGCGTTGACTTTTCGCTGTATGCTCTGCATTCCCTTTGGAACGACTTTGGAGCAGAAAACTTACACTGCGCTCCCTTTGGAACGGCTTTTGTGACTTCAGCAAACTTACTCTGCGTTCCTTAGAACGACTTTTTGTTGCTTCGAAGGATTTTTGATAATCCGAAGGTCCTCCTTGCTATTGCAAATTTTCAAGCTCTGACAATTTAAGCCTGTGTAGAAGATATGTTTTCCTTGTGGCAAACAACAAAACTATCACTTGAAATTTAAAAAGTGTCCTTTATTACACGGAAAATAAAACTGAATGGAAAAGATTGCTGTCAAGGTAGGATATTTGTCAATAGATGTGCTTCGACTCTGGCATAGTGCTATTGACTGTGCGAGCTTTGGATTGTTCTCTGAAGTCCCTTTGATGTGGAGCATATTGGCCCCCTTCTGGCTGTTGACCTTGTTGCAGCGGTGGTGGAGGCGGAGGCTGTTGCCAGGAAGCTTGGGGTTGACTCGCCGAAGCAACAGAAACTGCAGGGTGATTGCCTACGTATTCTGGGATGTAAGGCGAATGGTACGAAGCAGTATGCATGACCTGCTTCGGCTGAGCTTGTTGTGCTGCAGCTTCGGCTATCTCCTTTTGCTTCTGGATGGTAACATGGCACATCCTGGTGGTATGGCCCTTGTTTTCACCACAGAACAAGCAAAATATTCTCCTTGGTTGATCTCCAAATCTTCCGCCGAAGCCCCTGGCGCCTGCCTCTTGGAGCTGATGGCCTGAAGAAGCTTTGCTGTTGCCCCGAAGCCTGTGAAGAGCACTGTGGCCTGTGCTGCTGACTCCCCTTATCATCATTTTGAGTAGAGTTGTGAATTGACCTGATGTGCCTTGTATAGAATCTTCCTCCGAAGCCCCTGGTCATTTCAGAAAATCTGAAAGCCTCCTCCCTTCTTTGGCGAAAATCATTGTCGGCACGAATATACTCGTCCATCTTCTGAAGCAGCTTCTCCAAAGTTTGAGGAGGCTTCCTGGCAAAGTACTGAGCTAAAGGTCCAGGCCGAAGTCCCTTGATCATGGCCTCAATGACAATTTCGTTGGGCACCGTTGGTGCCTGCGCCCTCAAACGCAAGAACCTTCTGACATACGCCTGAAGGTATTCTTCGTGATCCTGAGTGCACTGGAACAGGGCCTGAGCAGTGACCGGCTTCGTCTGAAACCCTTGGAAGCTGGTTAACAACATGTCCTTCAGTTTTTGCCATGAAGTGATCGTTCCTGGTCGAAGGGAGGAATACCAGGTTTGAGCAACACTCCTGACAGCCATAACAAAAGACTTTGCCATGACTGCAGCATTGCCACCATACGAAGATACTGTTGCTTCGTAGCTCATCAAAAACTGCTTCGGGTCTGAATGGCCATCGAATATGGGAAGCTGGGGCGGCTTGTAGGATGGAGGCCAAGGTGTAGCCTGCAGCTCAGCGCACAGAGGAGAAGCATCATCAAAAACAAAATTTCCATGGTGGAAATTGTCATACCAGTCATCTTCGTTGGAGAAACCCTCCTGATGAAGGTCTTTTTGTTGAGGCCTTCGGTTCTGCTCATCTTGAGTAAGATGACGAACTTCTTCGGAGGCTTCGTCTATTTGCCTTTGTAGTTCAGCTAGCCTAGCCATCTTTTCCTTCTTCTTTTGTACCTGTTGATGAAGCATCTCCATATCTCTGATTTCTTGGTCTAGCTCATCCTCTTGAGGCGTCGGGCTGGCAACCTTCCTCTTCTGGCCTCGGGCCTCCCGAAGAGAGAGAGTCTCCTGATTAGGGTCCAGCGGTTGCAGAGCTGCAGCCCCTGTTGCTGAAGCTTTCTTCGGCGCCATAACGAAGGTTTATGGTTGCCGAAGGTATTCAAAACTCAAAGAGTGGAAGTGGGTTCACCGGAGGTGGGCGCCAATGTTGGGGACTTGTTCTCAAATGCTTTGGATTAAGAACAAGGCAACATAGAAGGTGTTAAATGATAAAGTCCTTCGTCCTCTGAAACATTATTTCCCTTCGGGATATAATGAATTTCGGACGAAGGTCCTGGCAAGCATACCTTCGTAAACACAAGAGATAATGATGAAGAATTCATACGGAATATGAAATTTAACATAAACATTATTATTAGATCATTTCTATTTTATTGATATAGAAAATAGAAATGATTGCAGATTACAAATGTACCTTCGGCTTGAAGGACAGCAAAAGTACAAGCGTGACGCCAAAAGCAAATGTCCAGTTCGCGTGAACAGTACGGGGGTACTGTTCACCTATTTATAGGCACGGGACACAGCCCATACAAAATTACATTCATGCCCTTTACACTTGGTAGTAATTCTACAGTAATCCACCGAGGTCCGAATAGCCTTTTCATCTTTAAGTCGGTTTCTTTTTCCGCTATCACACCGAAGCTTTCCCGCTCACATCTTCGGCGTTGTATCAACCTTCGTATTACTTGGACTTCTCCTACTGTGATATCGACTCGAGTCCGAAGATACCTGTTCACACATTATACTCCAGAAACACTGTTAAATCCTGTTTTTGAGGACCTTCGGATGCTGAAGGCCCCCAACAATAACCTTCGCAAGTTTTTTGTTTGACTCATCAGGGCCAGCTCGCCCTTGTAATTTGCAAAAACAATTTTGTTCTGGCCCGCACTCTTTTCCTCCCGGGGGTGAGGTTTTTAACGAGGCGGAGTCATGTAATATACAAGAGAAAAATCCCCCGCAAAATCTACGTCGAAAAAAGACCGCACCGACGGTCTTCAACATTCGACCAATACAAAGTCACCGCGAGGACCAGCGGCAGCCGCCCTCGCGTGCGACAACTCCGCGCAGAAGTCGCCTAAGGGTGCAGCCGGATTAGCACAAGTGAGAAAAATTGAAGTCTTCCACGAAGACTACCCGCACAGAAGTCGCCTAAGGGTGCAGCCAGATTAGCACAACAAGTGCGAAAAATCGAAGTCTTCCACGAAGACTATCCGCGCAGAAGTCGCCTAAGGGTGCAGCCGGATTAGCACAACAAGTGCGAAAAATCGAAGTCTTCCACGAAGACTATCCGCGCAGAAGTCGCCTAAGGGTGCAGCCGGATTAGCACAACAAGTGCGAAACATCGAAGTCTTCCACGAAGAATATCCGCGCAGAAGTCGTCTAAAGGTGCAGCCGGATTAGCACAACAAGTGCGAAACATCGAAGTCTACCACGAAGACTATCCGCGCAGAAGTCGCCTAAGGGTGCAGCCAGATTAGCTCAACAAGTGCGAAAAATCGAAGTCCTCCGCGAAGGCTATCCGCGCCGAAGTCGCTCAAGGGCGCCGCCGGATCAGCACTACAAATACGAAAAATCGAGGCCTTCCACGAGAACTACCCAACAATCACCTACGGGTGCGGCTGGACGAAGCCCAGCACGTGCGAAAACGACTACACCAAAACTGTCCGCAAAAAGACCGACTGCACGCACCAGACCAACATAACACCAGACCCAGCACGTAACGCCTTCGTGCGCATAACCGAACGTGCGAAGGCACACAACCCCATCATACAAGCCATTACTTATGCACAAGCGAGGGCATCACACTTTACATCGGCTCAACCTTCGGAATAATTCCCATCTCCCTATAGTTAAACAACATTAACCTCAACTCTTCACCCGCAAAAAGACTTCGCAGCTCCCCCTCACCTGCACTCACAGCGGCCGGCAAGGACAACAGTTCCTGCCTGCCGGCCCTACTCACACGAAGCCGGCCACCGTCCACCTCACTCACTCTACGCTTTGCG